>BQNB010055597.1:0-39041 GCA_026074375.1 Tanacetum coccineum
AGTGTTCGACACCTTACTTACCGCGAAACTCCATCTTGACCGGGTATACTTCCCGTTAAAGTGTTGTTTAAGGTTTGTCGGCTAAATATAAATTTAAAACTTGATAATTAAATAATTGACCCTACACGACAGCACATCAATTAGCAACATGATCAGTCAACTGTTCAACCAAAGATAGAACCAATAAATCATTTGGTGCGGAAGAATTAGTATCCTGAATACCCGCATCTTATGATTCTTGCAGATATTGAGAGTAAGGAATGATACTGCTATCACTATTTATCTCATTATCTGGAAAATCATCAACATGTGTTTGTTCAGAATACGACATCTCTTGCACATCCTGATTAATCATATAATTCGGATAAGTATTAGAGTATGGTACCTCAGAGAGGACTTCAGAATCACAGCTTGAAAGATTTGCCATGAAACTTGCTTGTGTAGTAGGTACTTCATCACAATCTGAATCATATAAATCAATTCCATCATTTTGGAAGAGTGCATTAGTTATCACTGTGAAAGCACATGGGCCAGAATAAACTCTTTCTCCTGTATTTGCTAAAATTGCAAGCTGTTCTTTGCTCAACTGAATCCCTGCTTCCTAAAGTTGTGCTAACATCATCTTTTGCTTGAGTCATTGTACCTTCTTTCATTGAGTATACTGCCTTGTTATATGATCATTACCCGTTGAATAATTGCCCACATAACTCAGAGTCTGTCTTTCTGGCATAGCAACTTGGTGCGTTGGATTTGACGAAGTCTCTAGTTTATTTGGTGGGTAACTTGATGCAAATGTGGTACACATGACGGCCAAAGATTTGTTTAAGCATTCTAGTGGATCATCAGTTGGAAGAAAGTATGGTACAACAAGGCCTGAATCAAATTGTATAGGATCTGCTGATGATTGTAGAGAAATAGCTGGTGCTTGAGATGATTATGGATGAACCACTTGAGATGATTGAGGATGAATCATATGAGATGATTGAGGATGAATCACTTGAGATGATTGAGGATGAATCACTTGATATGATTGTGGATGAAACATTGAAACTTGATGATTAACACTTGCAAACTGTGATTGCGGATTGTAAACTCTCTCATTCATGTTAAACATTTTGAAGTAATTGATGTGTGAAATCAACTTCCAGATCTTAAGTAGATTAAGTGTTGTTGTTGTGGTTTGTTGATGAAAATCTAGTTCATGGGATTTTACAAGTCTTGATTAAACTGAAAAAAAACAAGTGAGTATTTCGCGGGATTTTACTAAATCAAGAAGAAACCATGAAAATAGAATGGTTGTTGATGAAATCGTTGTTGTATTTGGAGTACTTGAATTCTTGTTAACGATTGATGAGCTAAACAAGGGCTAACTGTTACCACACATTCAACTTAAAAAGATTAACGGTTGATTAAAACATAAACAAGGACTAACGGTGTAATTGAAATCCAAGTTAAATGCTTAATGATTGTTAATTAAGGTTCAAAGGACTAACGGTGCAGTAACAGTTCACTTTGGAGGACTAATGACTGATAAGAAAGTGATAAGGATGAATGGTGTAAAACAGTTTCAACTTTAAAGGTTAATAAACAAGAAAAGGACGAGTGGTGAATCTGTCTTGAATTCTAGGGACTAAAATTGCCAAATTCGAAATTAGTTTAAAAATAAAACACTTTGCCGCCAAAAGAAAAGTTTTCTTCTTCGTTGAATTATTCTGAAATATAAACGATAGTATTTTTGTTCTTGTAGAGTGGTACGGTTATCGTCGACCAAAAGTAAATATACCACGATGATCGTTGAAAGACCGCGATCGTAATGATAGTCGTTAGAAGACCCACAAACAACCAAAAATCAAAACCGAAAAACCCGAAACAACTCGAAACTTACTCACACGGTTTAAACATCACACATATTTCGCACATTGAATCTAGAAGACATGTTTCGCACAATAAACTGAATTTGGGCAGCGTTTCATTTTACAAAATGTAATGTTTTGCTTAAATTAAGTAATCCCTGTATTACATATTTCGCTTAACCTGTGACAACATATTTCGCTCAACCTAACCTTGTAATATTTCGCTGGCTTCAACTACATTACATGTTTCGCTAGCTTCAAAAAAATTTCATGTTTCGCACGCTTCAAAAATATTCCTAGAAAAAGCTATCTTATCCAACGAAATAAGCCACTTACAAGGACTATAAATAAGCTGTGTTTCCAACGTAATAAGCCACGAAAACTATTAGGGAATCAGCTAAAACGTTTGTAACTATTTAAGCTTTTTCTATCGAAACCACTAAAAACCCTAAATAAGAATAAAATAAGTTACTTATTAATCTAATAAGCAACAAAAATAATAAACCAATAAGCTAGAACTTATTTGAGGCCTAAATCTTAAGCCTTTTTGCGAGATAAGCCAAATTCAAACACTCCCTTAAACTAAGCCGCATACAAAATAAGCTCTAATAAGCTACCAAAAAGCTGTTTTATGCCTAAATAAGCTACACTATTTTAATCCTTTCAAAAACTACTTATGAGTTTTATGTAAAAGTCTAACGCTTTTTGTAGTTATAAAAAATGCAAAAAACAAAAAAAACTAGTAATACAACCACGTAACAAACTTGTAAAATTAGTTGTTGGACCTATATACCCAAGATAAAATTCAGCCCATAATTTTTTAATATGTCAACAGCCTAATTTATGTGAATCAGAAATGATATAAATTATTTAGCCGGATCTATATAATCAACAATAAGCCGAAAGACAAAAAAAACCCTAATAGTCGTATAAGCTCAAACTAAAATACCACAACAAATCACTCAACCCACCTCATGGCTCTTGATACCAATTATAGGTTCTTGGTTTATTTCAAACACACACCAATATGTTATATGAACTAGAGAGAGAAAGATATATATTAGAGAGAGAGACAGGGTTGGGAGAACACACTCAAAAACACACACTAAAAATGAGAAAATGTATTCAATCAACACCCTCTCCATGTGTGGAGAGAGTTAATATACTTACAAGATATAGGCCAGGCCGAGCTTTCCTTGGATTTTCTATAAGCCAGCCTGGTTAGCTTACTAATTATTACATATGGTAGACTAACTATTACAAAGGCTCGTGAGATCGATAATGATCGTTACTTTACTAGAAACTGTATTTCTAACAGTTGTGATACACTTTGATACTATATGTATAGTTAGTGTATAACTAGTATAAACAATCTTTATATTACGTCACGCCTTATTAGCAATTTGATACAAAATATTTTAGTTTTTAAATGGAAACATATTCACTCCCCCTCTACGGTTTCTACACTACATGCATAACAAAATAAAGATTTGACTTTCATAGAAATATTAGCAAATACTAAGAACACTTAACTGGTTATATATGTGTAGGGTGGCTCTGATACCATTGTAGGGTTCTAGTGTCACCCATATGGCTATGACATACACATCGGTAAGTAAACAAATAAAACCATGCAGACTAAAACCTTGATAGTCAGATCTACCTACACACTGATATATAACCTAGCTAGCATGTATAAAGGGTGTTTAGAAGTACTGACTTGTTAATCTTGCTATGCGTAAGCTGATTTAAATTTCTCAACTGCATGGAACACCTCCTTCTTGATCTTGATTCATCTCTTGAACTTTAGGTTTTCGGGAATGATCACTTCTTCTGGACCGCGTTAGGTAGCCACTGGTACTGCACAAGTAAGACTAGGGCTACGAGCCTATCACAAGTTAGGCGAGTATGAAATCCAAGTAAAACCCTAGTTGATCTTTAGGATCAAACTAGGGCATGATTTGGGTTTGGGATAACCCTAATCGGTCGTATATATGCAACCGACCCAAAGGGATAATCACTTTGGGATTTTATCTACTTGGAGTCAACCTTGTGTCGACTTCGGGTCGACTTAAAGGTTTTGACCCATGGGTTTCGAAATCCTTTGGTTCTTCTTCGTTGATCGCATAAAGAAAGAGGGAAAGGTAGAGGTTTTTAGGGTTTGAGGAGATTATGTGAGATGTGTGTGAAAAGTGAAACCCCCTTGCTTGAGGTTTCATCTAAACCGACCCAAACACCCCTCGAGGTTGTTGTTTTTCTTTTGTCGTATTGCACCATCTAATAATTATCTAGGTTTAATATTTGACTTAGCGTGATTACCCTTTTACCCTTTAATGGAAATAACGTCGTAGTTTCTTTTCCTATGTTATATCTTTATATTTCATAACTAGTTTCTCATTTTTGCTTGCAGTGTCCTGTTTAGTGTGCATCGGTACGACCCTTCGTCATTTCTGTGAAGGCTAATGGTGAAAACCATTGTTTGATTGCACATTATCCTTTCATAAAACTCACTCTAAAAAACTATCTTAATGGAGGATGAGACAACCAACTTTCATAAACCACCAATCGATCTCATACTCAACTGATGTAAGGTCGTAATAGTATTTGTATTAACTAGATACTTTGTTATGCTTTTAATTCCTTTAAGAAACTCCATGCGTATCATTTTCGTGACAAAGTTCATTGCTTTCTACGAGAAAAAAGGGAACTTAAATGGGTACACCAAAATAGTGGTCCAACGTTTTTGTCGTTAAAGTTTTTATAGATCTAAAGAGAATAGGTTGAAAGGCAAAATCAATTTTATATATCATTTTTCAAATATAAACTTCTCAATAGTTACATGCATGAATTGTGTATTAAAATTAATTTTCCTGGATATGAATTTTAAGCCGTTGACAAAATAAAAAGAAAATCTAAATCTATTAGATAGATAATAACCCCTTAAGGACAACGTACTCATGGACAAAGAGAACTAACTATAATTATTATTGTACTTCAATTCTTTGACTTGTTATAGTCAAACGATTTGTATCAAAGGCCTCAATCAGGTACTGGCCCCATGATCTACCAAGCGCGGTCCCCTTATCAATCAGGGGACCTTCTGTCTGTTTTGGCAGATTTTTGTAAACTTGGAAAATTCATATAAAATAAACCATAAGTCCGTAGTAGTCGTGGCACTCGCCGTTTTGAAGATAATTAAGTATACTTTCATATAAAAATACTTTCAAGTCTTGACAATAAACCTAAGTCAGTCAGAAATACAAAATACTACTTATTGTCCAAAACGTTGAGTTTCGTTTTAACGTAAAACTTATATTTTATCTTTTCATTTCGAGTCAGGCATTTCTAGTCAGTGTATCTTTGAAAAATTGTGTATTCAACTTTTTAAAAATATTAAACTTGGTTAATTTTTAAAATGGGGAAGAAACTAATTCGTTTTCAAACAAAAACGAGCTAAGTATACATTGTTGTATCTAATACACAAAACGACAACAAGTACTTTTATGCGTTACGCTAAATGATTATGTGCGTTTCCTTGTGTCTTAATGTTGTTAATAGACATTATTAAGTGATCATTGCTATTTGTAATTGAGCTACTTATATATCTAAACACATGTGTCACTACTTTTCCAGATTATGCCTAAATAGAACTTATGCTAGATTTCTTACATTAAGATTCTTGTTCTTACATTGCATATAGGAAAAGATAAAAAAATTTGCAAATGGTACATCAACATATTGTAAACCTTATTAAACATAATAACTCACTTAGGATCGAGAGCTACATAAGCTTGTCAAATCTATTGAAAAAGATCCTCACGCACGATTATCGTGTTATTAGTTCAAGTGGTAAAATGTGTCACCATAAAATATTGAACACCTTTATTTAATCAAAGATTTAAACAAGATCTCAAAATCATGTCATAATACTATCTTTCTTTAACTTGGGTTAAACAAGATAAAAGATCATTTTAGAAGATTAGCATTTAAGTAAAAGAAAATGTATTTTTGATCTTAGCTCGTGCTTACATTGGTCTCTCACAATCATAACTAATAAATCTTTAAATCAAAATAAACCTAGGATTTATTGCAAATCCTAAAATTGAAAGCTTAACTTTCTTGGTAAGAAAAGTTATTTCTTTTGCAATGACATTTTGGTATAAAACTTCACATTAACATTCACCGGAAGTTAAAACATTTACTCTAGTCAAATAATTAAAAATATTATATAAACATGTAATTGTTTTCAAAAGTTGTTTGTAATGCTTAAAAATAGCTAGATAAGTTTTATATACTTTAAATGTCAAAACTATGCATATTATGCATGATACTCAATGATTTTTCTCACATATAAAATTGATGATTATCTTTAAGAAACAAGTTAGCTCATCATTTTAAATACCCTTACACTTAATACTAGTCTAAGATTTAATGGAACACACTATGAAAATCTTTTTTTTTTAAATGGAGTGTTCGTGAGGATCAAGAAGGATTTTGAATATATATCGATTCATTATTCAAACTATGATTGATATCATTATCGAATCTAATTGAAAATTTTTCGAGTATGGACATGAATTCAGATTCTTATTTATCTAGCTTCAAGATTCTATCAAAATGAAACAAAAGATGTTATTTTGAATCTACATACTCAATCACACTCGATTGATATGAAAATAATGATATCATCTTCAAGACGAAAAGCATATGCATCGGATCAGAACTCACACTTGTGTTAATGATGTCATATTGAGTCTACTTGTCCAATTGTTGTTTTCTAAATATTAGACTAATATGTTTAATAGATGCATAAAATACACAATAAAATAAGATTGACGACTTTGAAGTTTCGTCCAAAAAATTCAAGCAATTGGTAAATGTGTCATTTCTGAAAAACCAAACACGAGCAAGCTAACAACATATTTAAACTTTGCTCATACAACTCAAAAGCACAACGCAAAGCTTAAAATCATATTCGGCTAAATTCTAAAATGAGCATAATATCCTTTTTTCATCTTTACCAATCACGAGTGATGTCGTTAATTACATACACTTGGTAAGCAGAGTGTCATTAACAATACGTCATTGATATTCATGCATGTCATAAACACTTCTCTTGCATAAATAAGCACAAGTTGAGAGTATCATAATATATATTTCAAATACTCATTTTGTTTAGGAAAATATGATGTTTAAGATAACATTATGCCTAAAAATTCGTGCATTAATTAAACTCTCTTGTTAAAATGTTTATAAAGGATAATATATATCCTTTGCATTTCATTTTATTTGTAACATTAATGGTTGTGTTACAAGAAGGTACGTTACTCATTGTTTATAAAATATAGGTTATTATAATTAAAAAATAACCCACTACAACATGTGTCAATATATAAACAAGTAAAGTTCATTCACTTAAAAACCTGTTTTATTGTTTTATCAAAACATTCATAAGAGCGATAACTTTATCCTCTTTGATAAATATATTTGTTTAAAAATACAATATGTCTCGTTTCAATCATACATCATTGAAGAATCATAAACTCAATTAAGGTAAATAACCTTGACGAGATTCAGTTCACAAGATATGCAAAGGATCATTCTTAAAACACTCTCAATATAACATATTTTTCATTGTCACAAATAAGCACGTCTCTTGGCTTTTGAAAATCCAATCAGGTTAAAATCACATGCGATAACTACATATGCAAGATGACTTAATATAAGACATCCATTAAATCAAGCAATATGTCATCAAAATGTCTTGCTTACGCTTTTCTAAGCATTCAACACATCTTTATTAGGATTCTTTGTAAAATATATCATCTGGATATACCTTTATAAAAACATGGTTGTTTGAGTCATATTAGGCCAAGTATTAGTGAACCAAGCAAATTTCATCTTTATTACACTTCGATAGGTAAGTTTAGGAATTCAATTATTTTCTAAAATAAGAATGACTACTGGAGAAACTATTGTACTAGAAATTCAATTTAACCTATAGTTGAATTTTTTCAAGGAATGAAGTTGTGTTTGTGGTATAACCCGTAAAAATGGTTGTGTTTAGCCTGAATTGAGCACCACTAGTAATAGTCTCATACTCATTCTCTAACTTGATTCAATGGTTCTTCCTAAATGTTCCTACAGTTAATTTACATTGATGAAATTTATCTTTCATTAGAATTTCTTATTAAACAAGTAGTAACTAGGATTTTATTGAACGTTCTTAGATTTATTGCTTCTTACATATGTGTTCTAAAGTTTCAAGATGATAACTTGTTCCTATGTGATATGATTATATGCCTTCATGATTATCTTGATGATCAACGATTATTTGCTTGGTTATTGAATGCATGTTTGTTATAAAGGTGTGTCTTTGTCAAGCAATTCCTATATAATATTCTTAGTTTATCTAAATAATACATGCTCTTAATTGTGAAATGTTAACATGTTTTACATGATATTTGCATTTAAAGTAATCATGTTTCTTTTGTGTCATTTTACATGACTTACGTGTTAACTATGCACCTACACTATGTCCGTTTGATGCATAATGGATTAGGTATGCCTATCACATAAACTTTTAGATGTCATAAAGTCTTACACATTAATCTCTATGATTACTGTGTTGATGCATGCTTAAATACTCTTACATGCTTAAATCTATGTATCTTTTGCATCTAGGTATATATTTCCTCACACTAGAATTTATACCTTTATCACACGTGACCTTTAGTGTCATAATCTAAAAAGTCATAATAGTCTTAAAATGGTCTTAAAACTCCTAGAGTCTCCATGCACACATTTTCTTAATCATCATCTCGTTTCCATCCAAATAATCCACTCTTTTGTTAAGGAAAGGTTACATACAAATCAAATACACCTCTAAGTAGCTTTGACAACTTAAATATTTTGTCCGTAATATTCAAGTAATTTTAACTTGCGATCGCAAACGTTGAAAGTCATATATGAAAATTCACATTCAAGCCTTTTAACAATGTATGTTAAAACGCTTATCCAAAATCTAAAAGCTAACATCAACCTTCCATGACAAAGGACTTACGAGTTCCTACAAAAGTGATTTGTAGTTCCTTCTGTCCCTGTGCAAATATACACACCTTGGACTAAGTACATCCATTTTCATTAGTTCCGGTCATTGACAATTGAAAAATTAACCTTTTTGATATATATAAATAAATATATAAAATATACTTATAAATATATAATTTAGGAAAATTGATCAAAAATCTCGTTTGTAGTAAACCAGGAAGTTGTATTCCCGGGTCGTTTATCCCCAACGAGGCGTGAATTGACAATCGCGTTACTGGTTTGACAATGATTTTCTTCTTCTTCATCAATGAAAACATTCTTTGTCTTTTGAGAAATCACGATCACCTACCGGAGTGTAGTGATCCTAAAATCATCACTCCGAGTCATCCTTAGGTTCCAAATTGAGTCAACATACATAACTGGCTTAATCTCTAAGGGTTTTTATTCAAATCACCTCGATCATTGTCTTTCACTCACCGTAAACGGTAAAACACTCAAAACTCCTCACAATAACTCATTCTCACTCACTTGTTTTTATATCAACCATCTCCTATTTTAAGGATCTATGTCTTAACTATAAACGAGTTTGTCACTCATTCTTCATAACTAATTCATTTCACAAAAACCTTAATCACGCCTCTATTATTATATAGATGCTTAATATCTTCCATCCACCATTTCCGCTACCACCTTTAAGACAGCCTCATACCTCATCGTGTGATTGTTCTATGAACAATCGCAATACTCAAGAAGAACTACATAACTTCGTGAATGAAGTTCGGCGTATGCTAACCGTCATCCATCTTGACATTGTCAAGGTCATCACATTCATCTTAATTCGTCTTCATCTTTATTTATTTTTGTTATTCCACACTTTATGTCCGGATGAGCACGAATTAAAAGGGAAAGGAAAACACACTCGTTCACATATATCCTTTAACGAAATACTCTCAAGAACTTACAAATGTGATTCTTATTCACTAGAAACCAACTTACAACAACACTTACTTCCTTTTCAACTCACAAGTACACCGTGTGCACTAAACCGTAATTGATTCAAGCCTTTTAACCCGTATGTCAATCAGACACAAAATTCAAAAGATACACTTCTACCATACACGCAAACCTCATAGCTATTCTTCACTCTTGTTAGTAATCACTAGTTCTAGTGCATCCTCAAATCACCAAGGTGAAATGAAAAACCGAGTCATCCTTACTATTGCCAATCTTGAGTCATCCACCTAGTTATCTTCACAAGACGATTCACCATGAAACCATTACCTATAATCTAATAGTGACTTACCATCACTACAACCCATAGAGATTGAACCACCTTTCACAATGCACAAACCTATACCTATCTTGATGACTCTTTATGGTACGACAGGCCATCGTCATATCCCGACACTCATAAACATTTTTGCCTATGTTGTCAAAAGTCAAGTGAATTTCGTAATCAAATGCGTCTCATTCTAAAACTCAATCCTCACAACCGGTATACGCATAGTCCGTCACTAAACAACAAAGCCCTTTACATCTAAACTTATGAAATTAGCTCCTCAAGAACATCCCATACTCGCTCTATAACTATCCAATCATTTCCACTTTCTAGCAAGTAAAGAACAAAAATAAGATATTTAAGGTTCAAGTGTTGTTGAGTTACCACAATGTCGTGTCTTTCATTTTTCTTCTACCATGAAAGAACTACCACCTCGTTTCACATATCCACCTTTATTCGTCAACATTGACAACCAACAAAACACCCAACAAATCTATGGATTTACTATCATCCATCTTTGTCCCTTTAGGATCACATGCACGTCATTTTAACATACCATGCTTGTCATCGTTAGTGCAAATGATATATTAGTCTAAACCGTCTTTGTCAACCTTTAGTCAACACCTCCCCTCTCCATTCACACTAATCCTTCCCTGTTTTTCCACTTTATGAAATTATTTTCATTCACATCCAAGAGCGTATCGTTTTCATCTTCATCTTATTTTTTAACTCTTTTAGAGTATATATTTTGGTGTATATCGCCAAGATATTAAGTGACATTCTTCTAGTTTTAAATGTCACATTTAGAGTATGTCTACTTAATAAATCATCCTTATCGTCAACATTTAGTTTGACCTAAAGTCTTACGATAATGTTTATCCTTAACACCCCAAACATGAAAAGCATACATCATGCTTAACAAATAAACCTTGAGGATTTAGGAATCTCTAAATAAAACCCTTGCCGAAAGTCTATCTGAATCCAAATCATCATCATGGTTAAATAATGATATCATAAGGAACAAGTCGTTTAAAATACGTTAATACTCCTTATACAAATGACATCTTGGAAGAAGTCATTCTTATAGTAATGGTGTGTCAATCAATAAAAGAATTTTGTTCTCGTTTATTAAAGTTGGTGTGATACCTAAGGGTGTTGGTCGAGTCTTAGTCCTTAAGCATGCATCTTAGTTCTTAAGCATGTGTCGGTCGAATCTTATCATTGGTTCCTAAACATTGTTGTGTATTAAGCATATGTCATGATTCTTTTTATTTTTAGATTTAGGTTGTTGTTATTAGAACAATGATTGCATGTGTCTAAGTTTCAAATTTTCTTTGAAAGTGTCATACTTTAGAATACTTATACCTAAGACGTGCATGTCTTGTTCCATGCTAGTGTCTTGCTATATATATAGCTATCATCGTCATTATATATATGTGCATTTGTCTACTAACTTTGTTTTGTAGCATACTTCTGTAGCTTGATTCGTTGGTGCCCCAAACAAGGGGAAGCATACATCGAGGGGGAGCATTTGCAAATGTCAAATTCTTACATTTGTAACTATTAACACATCTACACATTTCTTGATATGTGTATTCCACCCCTGTAATATTGCTCCTACATATTCTATTGTATGAAACTAACCCTTGATTTAGATTAAGAGTTTGTAACAAATTTGATCCATGGATCCGCTAGAATAAGTATACAAAGGGGATCAAAAGCATCATCAGAGGTGCAATGCCAAGGGGAGGAGCTCAGAGTGCTCAAAGTAGATAGCTTAGATGATTAAAAGGGTTTGATAGGAGCAAGACTTCACTAGGGATGATGCAGGCTTGACTATTTATAACGAAAGGGTTCATAGACATGAAGATACGGGGGTGTAGTAGAATGCTCAGGGGTGTAGTAGAACTCATCTACTCTTAAAGAACGCCCAGGGTACCCACCTTTTTTTTGGACAAAAGGGAGAGAAGAAGGGTAAACAAGTAACTTATACATTTTACTATGAGTTACAGTTTACATATCTTGTCATCATCAAAAAAAGGGATATTGTTAGTGTAAATATTACGATATTTAATCTATACATTCTCTTTGTGTTTTGGTGATTACAAACATGTAACTTATAACACATAACGTAAAGTGCTCAAGTTACTCAGAATCACAAATCATCAATTCATTCATACGTCAACATCTCTCGACGTCTCAAGTATGCTTCAACAACAAATATAAATTTTCACCCGACGTAAATCACTAAAGGAATGAACAAACAAACTTTAAACTTGTTGGATGATCAAAAACTATTATTTTGTAAAACGAGCAATAAATCTAAATAAAATTTTACCTTCAGAAAATACGAGTTCTCACAAAATATTTTTGTAATTAAAAGAAATATTTTATTTAAATATATATTTGACATTAGATTTTCCCCTAAAATTAGAAAAACTTGCACTATAAAATATTTCCCCACAAAAGGACAAAAACAAGAGCGTTCTACAGGTGGCGGCCCCCTTATTAATCAGAGGTCTTCCTTTGGGAGATCAGGGGGTCGTTTGACTATTTTTTCCTAAACTTTGCCTATAAATAGTGGACTGTTCTCACATATTTTTCAACCCTTTTTTCACAATTTTTCATCTTTGATCATGTAACTTGTTTAAACATTTGATTACAAGTGATCCAATCTTTCCTCTCCAAGTGCAAGAGAAGAATACTCGTAATCGTCAAGATACAATGTATTATAGTTGGTGCATTCGTGACATGTGTTACATTCACGATGTATAGATCGAGTCCATGTCTTCCAAACTTGTGCATTAGTTAGATCAGGTAGATCGTGTTAGTATTTTAGGTGAGAAAATACGTGAGTGAGTGATGAGGTGTCATTTTATACACTTTTTTAGGGTTGTTTAACCCCCTAAATCGTCCATTTATGCCCAAAATAGGTACTTAATCATTCCTTTTCAGGTATTCAGCATTTGGAAAGCATTTGGAAAGCATTTGGAGGAAATACACGTGACTTGGGCTCATTTGGAGAAGAAACGGACAAGACTACGGACCTACACCAACATCTCTCAAGAATTTCTACTCGGCAGCTGGAGACGGCGTCACAGATTACACGTGACGCCGTCACAACTCATACCAGGACGGCGTAGCAAGATCTCAAGACGGTGTCAGAATGCATGACTCGTCCCATTATCTAGAATATTCTACTCATGATGGCATCACGATTAAAACGCGACGCCGTCACAGCGATTTTCCTATATATACAAATCCGTTTTTAAGGTTTTACGTGTGTAACCTTAGAGTAAAAGAAAGGGACGAACCCTAGTTCGTTTAGCAGCTGTTAGGGATGATTTTAGGGCCTCAAAACCTATTGTACTTCCTTCAATTCATGTTTTAATCAAGTAAGACTATCTTAATCATTCAATATGTCTTGTTGTGTGATTCTTATATGTTCTTGCTTTATCTTTAACATGCTTGGCTAAACCTTCTATTGTGTTTATTTATGATTGTATGAAACCTAGGATGTAGATCTTAGTGGTGTTGCTTCTTGTGATGAATATGCATGTTAGGTCTTAGAAACCCAGCTTTTGTCTGTATCGCTGTTGATATGTCTAGGAAAACATGATTGTGTAGAAAGGATACCATCGGGTAACAGTCTTCATACTACCTTGCCCCTTATATGGTTGATCCACTCTTAATATATTTCAAATGCATTTAATATACTCTTAGGGGCCTTGTAATAGTCTTCATACTACCTTACTTGTGCGTTGCCTTAACGGAATATTAAATAGACGGCGGGTTCGTGTAATTCGTTCATGACTTAGGAAATAATTACATAGATCATCACAAGTGTGACAAAGCAACAACACTAGGAGAAGCAATCTAGGGAGTAATACATGATTAAATAAACACAATCTTTTATTATATTGTTATCACCAGTAGCTTAGTTTATATTTAGTTTAATAGCTAAAACCAACCAATCTCTCAAACATATGATTTACTGCTTTCATAAAATATAAAAACACAAAAATAATCTTCTCTCAACCCTTAGAATTCTGTTAGACCGTGATCAAGCCTTCCCAACCTATTCCCCTAGAGAACGATAACAACCCCCGAGTCTTGCCTATACTACACTACAACGATTAGGTACACTGCCTATGGAGTTGTAAAACTTCTTGTAGAAGTTCCTTACGACAACCGCAACAAGTTTTTGGCGCTGCTGTCGGGGAATAGCGTAGATTTCGAATTCAATCTAGCTTAGGTCTACTCACAAGATTCCTGTCAAGTGAGAGTTAATTTCTTGTCAAGTAGCTTTCTTTTAGTCTATCTCTTCTTTGTATAATTGTTCGTATATATGTCATTCGTCGCCATGGCGGATGAAATCACACTTGAGTCGTTAACGGAAGAACAATTTGAGTGTTTCATAGAATATTACCATGAAAATTATCCGAAAGATTTTAAAAGCGACTTAGAGAATCTTGAGGAAATATATAAAATGATCAATGTTGGAGTAGAATATCCTCGCACACAAAATACCTCACCTAGTGAAATTAAAGAACCATATGAGCCTTCGCCTAGGATGTATTCGTATGAACAACCTTTGTGTTTAGGATCAACTTTTGTTGGTTAGACCCTTAGGAAAAGTGACCAATTGCATCAGACTTTTGAGAAGAGCTCCATAGCAATGACCCATAAGTTAGATGACATGATAGAATTGCCTAAGTCACAACCTAAGAGAACATATAACGAGGATTTAGAATATGAGATAGTTATGGTTAAGATGCCTAAGTGCATGGCATGGTTGGATGATGAGCCCATAGGTGATCTAGATACAATGGAGGATAAGTTGGATAATCCGAGCCCACAATGCACCCCACAAGTCCTACCATTAATTGAGTTATACACACCACATGTGACTCACCCGGAAGAAGTAGAAGAGACTATAGGAACCCCAATAGAGGTAGAACCTTTGGACCACATGAAACTAGAGGATCTAGGCTTAAATACTAATACTCATAACATCTTTCTTAGTTATAAGGGATTTCCTAGTGTTGATGAACCGAAGCCTTAACTTTTACTTAATTTTTCACCCTTAGATGAAAATATAGGAGACAAAAGAGGAACCGACCCACCCATCAACCCATATAGTCTGGGTAGTTTTAGGATGAAGGTAGTAAAACCCTTGACCATTCATACACCACCTTTACCCCACGTGGCATACTTCTATCAAAATGGTGTGTATCGCTACTATCACCCACACTTAACCTCAAGTGTAGGGGAGACCCACCTTTTACGCGTCAAATAAGCGTAGAGTCAGGCTCGTGACTCGAACAAAAACAAGCGCTTGTTGGGAGTCAATCCAATCTTTTATTTCTTGCATATTAGGTGTGTCTTGTGTGTTTTGTGTGTCTTGTATGTCTTGAGTGTTTGTTTCGAGTCATATGATTATATTGTCAAATTTCAAGTTTTATGTAGTATTTGGTACAGGAAATAACTTAGAAGATTGCATACATGAAATTTTTCATCAAAAACAAAAAGTGAATTTTCACAGAGCGTGGAGACGACGCCACAGATTACACACAACGCCGTCAGCTAGACCATTGTGACGACGTCAGGATTTTTCTGACGTCGTCATGAGTCCAACTACAGGAAATTTTTAAATTTTTAAATATTTTTGAAAATATAACTTGTGTAACATCTAAAATATGTAATTATTTTGTAAATCTGCAAAAACCTATGATTTTGACATTACTCTCATCCTATCTTTATTGCTTTCATAGAGTCTAAACTTAGTTAATGAGGTTGTATTTATCATTCACCCGTGGATTTTATGCTTGGTGTAGTTGTCTTTGTCTTTGATTTACAGGTTATATTTTATGAGAAGGGGCTTAGAAGTTCTTAGGAAGTTTCATTGGATGATTCTTGGAGGACGATTTAACCAGTTATCGCATGTTTCTTCTCCATTATTGAGCAAACTAGGGGAGTACTAGTTTTTTTTACTTGTTTTCTTTTCCCTTTTATTTGTTTTTACGGGTACCTTCATAGAACAATGGGGACAATGTTCAACTTAAGTGTAGGGGGAAAATAAGCCTTAGAAACTATTCTTTCATTTGCCATTTGTTTTGTCCTTAAAATGATGGGTAATATATCGAAACATAGCATAAGAGGTGATTTTAACCAAAATTTAAAAAAATTTATGACACATATCGACGAAAACCGAGTATTAATAGCGTCTCAAGGATAGGAATTTATATGACTGGCATAAAAACCCTTAGAATTCCACCCTAAAAATGTAAGGTTCGCCTTTAGATCTTTAGAAATTCGGGTATCTATTATTGATACCCAAGATAGTTTATACCTTTAGCTTTATCGAGTTAAGGAGTGAGCAGTCATATGTGTCTATTCTGTCATTACGGATGTGTACATGTGATCTTTGTCACCTTTTCTGGAGCATTGAGATCGGTACTAAATTATATGAGTGTACCGGTAGCATATTAAATTCTAGAACTTGTTTTTGTGATGCATCCCGAGACCACATAGTAAGTATTAGGATTCACCGATCATATAACTATCTCACACCCTTGTCATGCACTCATTTTTAGTGCAGGATACCCCTAGTATAACCCTCCGAGCCTATTCTTTCTCATGGTTCTCGTAAATTTCTAGTGGATTCCAGATTATTAATGAAGAGCATTGTCACCCTTAAACCAATCATTACAACCAAATAGCCTTAGCCTACCTTGTATGTACTCATTTTTAGTACATTATTATTTTAACCCAAGTTAATTATTTGAGTACACGGTTGCTAAGTCCTTATCCTTGTAAATACAGTTTTGGGACGATTGGGATTCATGGTAGTATTTATTTCGCGAAAGAATGAGGAAGAAAAGTTAAGTCAATACCCCCAAATATTTGTTAGATGATCTCCATGTTATTTTGATCCACCTCAAATCGGGTCATTAGTTAGATTGTAAATATCGAGCATGTAAAAGCTCAAGTGTAGGGTACGTGTTATAAACCCCATGTTATGATGTATTATGTTATTCAAAAAAAAAAGAAAAAAAGAAAAGAAAAAGAGAATGCAACTTTACCTTAAACAAAAGTTTTTTCTCAAAATAACCTAGGACAACTAGGCAACTTAATAAGAAATTGACACGTGTCCCTTATTTTAATATTAAAGTACAAAATTTTGGGGCAACCTATTGTACTTACGGGCAACCTATTGTACTTATGGGCAACCTATTGTACTTCTGGGCAACATATTTGTACGTGAATACTAAATTAAAAGACACGTGTCAATTTTTTCTTAAGTTGCCCAGTTGCCCGAGGGTATTTTGAGAAAAAACTTTTAGGTGGGATAAAGAGGCATTTTCACTTTTAATTTTGGACCTTTTTGGGAATTTTCCCTTCTTTTAATGACCACTAGGAATTAAAAAATATTCAAAGTCATTTAAAAACATTGGTTACTCAAATACATACAAAACTTTCTAAGATATTTTCACAATGTAACAACTACTTTGTATTTGTAAGAGTTAGACCATCATTTCGGTAGAATTGAAGGTCAATGTTCTATAAAATTCACATTTTTTTAGGTAACGAGTGGGAATGTGTCCGCGTGATGAGGTGTCATTTTATACACTTTTCCGGGGTCGTTTAACCTCCTAAATTGTGCATTTATGCCCAAAATAGGTACTTAATCATTCCTTTTTAGGTATTCAGCATTTGGAAGGCATTTGGAGGAAATACACGTGACTTGGGCTCATTTAGAGAAGAAACAGACAAGACTACGGACCTACACCAACATCTCTCAAGATTATGTTCTCAGCAGCTGGAGACGACGTCACAGATTACACGTGATGAAGTCACATCTTATACCAAAACGGTGTCACAAGATCTCAAGACGGTGTCAGAATGCACGACCTAGCCCATTATCTAGAATATTCTCTTTTACGATGGCGTCACGATTAAAACGGGACGCCGTCGTAGCGATTTTCCTATATATACAAATCGATTTTATGGTTTTAAGTGTGTAACTTTAGAGTAAAAGAAAGGGACGAACCCTAGTTCATTTAGCAGCTGTTAGGGACAATTTTAGGGCCTCAAAACCCTATTGTACTTCCTTCAATTCATGTTTTAATCAAGTAAGACTATCTTAATCATTCAATATGTCTTGTTGTGTGATTCTTATCTGTTCTTGCTTTATCTTTAACATGTTTGGCTAAACCTTCTATTGTGTTTATTTATGATTGTATGAAACCTAGGATGTAGATCTTAGTGGTGTTGCTTCTTGTGATGAATATGCATGTTAGGTCTTAGAAAACCAGCTTTTGTCTGTATCGCTATTGATATGTCTAGGAAAACATGATTATGTAGAAAGGATACCATCGGGTAACAATCTTCATACTACCTTGCCCCTTATATGATTGATCCACTCTTAATATATTTCAAATGCATTTAATATACTCTTAGGGGCCTTGTAATAGTCTTCATACTACCTTACTTATGCGTTGCCTTAACGGAATATTAAATAGACGGCGAGTTCGTGTAATTCGTTCATGACTTAGGAAATAATTACATAGATCATCACAAGTGTGACAAAGCAACAACACTAGGAGAAGCAATCTAGGGAGTAATAAATGATTAAATGAACACAATCTTTTATTATATTGTTATCACCATTAGCGTAGTTTATCATTTAGTTTAATAGCTAAAACCAAACCAAACCTCTCAAATATATGATTTACCAGCTTTCCTATAAACATAAAAATACAAAAATAATCTTCTCTCAACCCTTAGAATTCTGTTAGACCGTGATCAAGCCTTCCCAACCTATTCCCCTAGAGAACGATAACAACCTCCGAGTCTTGCCTATACTACACTACAACGATTAGGTACACTGCCTAGGGAGTTGTAAAACTTCTTGTAGAAGTCCCTTACGACAACCGCAACAAGTTTTTGGCGCCGCTGCCAGGGAATAGTTAGGTTTTGATCATAGTTTAGCTTAGTTCTACTTGCTTGAATCCTTTCAAGTAAGATTTAATTTCCGCATATTAGCTTTCTCGTAGTCTATCTGTTCTTTGTGTTATCTGTTTCGTAATCCATTCTCGTCAACCACCATGGGAGACGTGGGAGACAAGAATCCTATCCGCACTCTAGGAGACTACTCCAAACCTAGCCACGAGGGCTATAGGAATACCATTGAGCTCCCCGTAGGGAACAAGTCATGCCTCTTTGATCCGACAAAACACCATCCCCGTTTGGTGCAAAACAAATGCTCTTATCCACAAACTTGTCCGAGGATCCCCAAACCAACCACCTCCAGGATTTCCTTAAACTTGTAAACTCGACTTGACTTGACGGTGGAAAATAGGGAAAGAAACGTGGCTTGCATTTATTTCATTTTCCCTATAGTTATCAAGCTTAGCAATTGGCTGACGCCTTCCAGCCGGATCCAATCACACATGGGAGGATCTTTCTACCCAATTCTTGCTCAATCGTTCTACCCAGGGAAGGACTGCGAAACTCCGTAATGATATCCTGATGTTCCAACAACATAATGGAGAATCTCTATCCAAAGCATTGACTCGTTTCAAGGACTTACTCTGAAAAGTCCCTCATCATGGCCTCGACTTATGGCTTTAAATTCAAAATTTCTACGATCATGTCGACGGCACCACTCAGAAGGGCATTGACTATGCATCAGGCGGGAGACTTAGAAAACTAAGGCCAGACGAAGCCTGGGCTGCTATCGAGAGGCTGGCCCAATATGAGGACAAAGGGTTGATTGATGCCCTCATCCCAGATGAAGTAAGTCTCAATTACGAAAATCCCGACATCAAACAATTACTTGGGATCATAGAGAGTAAATTCGATACACTTATGAAGGACGCAATCTCGTTAATGGGAAAAAGCGAAAGCATATTCCGGTTGACAACCAACGAAATGTATCGACCACCCTCTGAGCCATCACATCAAGAAGAATTTGAGCACATTGTAATGAACTTCATCTTCGACCAAAAGGAAAGGATCACATAACTCGAATATTACATGCAAATTATTGCAGAAGAATTCATGGAATTCTCTTTGGAAGTCGCGAGAAGACTAAAGGAAAGGATAAAGGAAAATGAAAATAAACCTAGGAAGATCAAGAAAATCACAAAGTATCAAGACACCAAGGTCCTGGAGAACAGTGCTAAATATGAATTCTTAGAAAATCTTGAGAAGAAGACATTTCCTACTTCTACAAATCTTCTATGCGTAAGACATGTCCAAATAATACCCTCGAATCCGCCCCAACCTAGGAAGAATAACCTTAGGTTTTAAGCCCGAGAGGTACTTTTGGTAATAAACGCCTCTAATTTCTAACTGCTAGTTGAAAGAAACTACTGTGGTGAAGATTAGAGAAAATAGTCCAAAGTCATTAGTACTGTTAGTTGTTATAGTTTAGTACTCCTACCCAGGTACAAGTGTGAGCAATGTCATATATAATATTGTTAGTTATAATAGTATATGTAGGTTATATAGGTAGTACTGCTAAATGATTTTCATGATATATATTAGGATAGCATATGCATGACACTTGACGCGTTTTTGTAAGACCATTAGGATTTTCTTGGTGTATATAAAGAAATCCTAAGTCTAAAGATAGAAATATATATATTCAAGAAGTCATTTCTCAAAGTTAGAATTCATAAGATTCAAGGTTATTCTATAACTTTGATGTTTCCATGGTAATTTGAAAGTTAGCAAGATCTTGTTTTACTATTTCATTGTTCTTTTAAGTTTGCAAACTAGCATTCCGCATAGTTTGTGTATATCTCAATCCTTAGTTTTCTACAATAATTGTTTAGGATCTATCCAACACAACTAAAGCTTTAAACAAGCAAGTAAGATCTGTTCAAAAGGATCAACAAGAGGTATCAGAGGATAGGTTGAGAACTTTTAATAAAAGAACACATATATCTTACACAAGAACTCAGTATTCAAAGAGAAGATGAATCACAGTCAGAATTAACCAAACATTGTCTACACTAAAACTTCCTGATGCTCAAAATAGGGACTATGATCTCTTGGAGCATGAGAAATAGAGCAATAACTTACTCACTCTAAATTATGCTCTTAGGAGGATAATTGTTAATGGTGATGCACCTGCTGCAAATTGCACCAGCTAGTCAGGTACTAAAGGTCCATATTCCTCCGTAAAAACTGTTGAACAAAAGCTAGCAATGAAAGAATAATTGAAAGCAAAAAGCACTCTGTTGTTTGGCTCAAGAGCCTGATGAGCACCTAATGAAGAGTTTCATGGAATCCAAGGATGCAAAGACTTATAGAGAAGTAATCAGAGGCTAGTGTTAGGAAGGCAACAAAGAATCAAAGAAAATGCAGAAAACCATTCTGAAGCAGCAATATGAGAATTTTGCTGCATCAAGATCTGAAGGACTGGATAAAACCTATGATAGGTTTCAGAAACTCATCAGCCAATTAGAAATTCATGGTGAAGTTATCTCTCAGGAAGATGCAAATCTAAAGTTGTTGAGAAGTCTACCATCAGCTATGGAAACACGCATACCTTGATCATGCAATCTTGATCTAGAACGTAAGCATGATGATTTGTACAACAAATTGTGTAGGTGTATTAAGGCATGATATTAAAGCCAATCAAGCTCAAGGCACCAACTCACAGAATAAGGCTTTGTATCTTTAGAAAACACTAGCAGTACTAATGAAGCAGTTAATACTGCTCATGATGTTTCTACTGCTAGTTCACAGGGACAAGCTCATTCCTTAACTTATGCTGATGATGTCATGTTTTCCTTCTTTGCCAATCAATCTAATAGGTCCATAATTTGGACAATGAAAAGATCGGAGCTATTGATACTGAGATCTTGAAGAATGGAATCTCAAGATATGTGGCCATGCATACCATTGAGGTGAAGAGATTCTAAAAGAAAGACAGGAAAGAATCTAAAATATCAAATAGCAAAAGAAACTGTTGCTTTGATAAGACGAACAAATCAGGTTTGAAATGTTACAGACTGCCACAAGAGAGGTGACTTAGCTAGGAATGTAGGGCACCAAGGATCCGGGAATAAAATGGAGATGCTCCAAGAATGGAATGCACCAGTGGATACATCGTACTACAAAAAGCCTTGGTGTTCAAGATGGGATAGGTGGTTATGATTGGAGCTTTCAGGATAAAGAAGGCATCACAAACTTTGCTCTAATGGCCTATACATCCTAAGGCTCATCAAGTTCATCAAGTTCAGACTTTGAGGTACATACTTGCTCTAAGATTGCTTAAAATCATATGAAACTCTTCAAAAACAGTATGATCAACAACGTGAAGCACTTAATAAATCTAATCTAGAAATTATAGGTTATCAAATGGGATTAGAAGTCATTAGAAGTAGATAGTTGTTATCATGAAAAGAATGAAGCTGATTTATGAATAAGATATTGTATTTTAAAGTATGATGTCCAAGTAAAAGATATTTCTATCAAAGACCTTAAAATCAGTTAGAAGAAGCTTTAAAAGAGAAATATGATTTGAAACTTAAACTACAAAAATTTGAAGAATCATCAAAGAATCTAACTAACCCGATAAATAGCCAAATAAGGGCTAAAGACAAAGCCTGGCTTGGTATGATAGTCGAAATGAATAGATGAAGTGGTTCAATAGAGTGTTTAATAGTAGAGAAAGATGTGGATATATCTCGGTAAATGATAGATTCAAAATATGTGAAGGTTTTTCAATAACAGTTCCCCCTCCCTACATAGGAATCTACATGCCCTCAAGACCTTACTTATCCTTTTGTTGGGGGGGAAAAATAAGTATGTTTTCTGTCTAAAATATAAGCTAAAGTGAGTGAAACTGAAACTAGTATATCTAAGACTAGTAAGGATATTGTAGAAAAGCCTAAAACTGTTAGGCCTAGTGCTCCTATCATTGAAGATTGGGACATTGATAGTGATAATGATAGTGTATTTAGACCTAAATATGATCAGACAAAACCAAAGTTTACAAAAAACAATTTTGTCAAATCTGATGAGAATGTGAAATCTGTTAATAAGGAAAACACACATAGGCAAGTAGAAGTATTCCAGGAAAGAATCCAAGTTCCCTAAGGATAATAGAAAAACTTGAGAAAAAAAAAAAAAAAAATGGGGATGATGACTCGGAAACTAGGAAATGGTTTTGAGTTTATAAAGAAAGCTTGTTTTATTTGTGGGAGTTTTAATCATCTAATCAAAGACTATGATTTTCATGACAAGAAATGGTAGAAAAACCAGTGTTGAATAATAAGGGAATGGTTACTGGTCAAAGGGAAATTAGACCAGTATGGAACAATGCTTTGAGGGTGAACCACCAAAATAAATTTACTCACCCACATCCTAAAAGTTATTTTGTTCCAACAGCAGTTGCAATAACGTCAGGACAAGTGTCAGTTAATGCTGCTAAGCAAAGCTCTCCAAAAGCAATAGCATCAATTAGTACTGCCAGGCCTGTTAATACTGCTGCTCCTAAACCAAAAGTGAATGATGCATTACCCATGACATATTCTTACTTTAAAGCACATTCACCAGTAAAAAGGGCTTTTAACAAAAAATCAGTAGCTAAAACCAATAATTTTAATGAAAATGTTAATACTGTTAGGGTTAACAATGTAACTGCTGCTGGGCCAAAAGCAATAGTTAGTGCTACTGTGGGAAATGGGGAAAATGCTGTTAAGTCCTCAGCATGCTGGATTTGGAGACCAACAGGAAATGTTATTGACCATAACTCCAAAGACAGTGGATCATACATGCTTAAAAGATTTGACAATGTTGATCTACAAGGCAGACTCAAGTCAGTAATAGCTTGGGTCCCCAAGAGAAACTAATTCTCTTATTTTGAGTGAAGGGTAATCCACAATATACTTCACAAGATCAAGGGATTTTTGACAGTGGATGCTCTAGGCATATGACTGGAAACAAGTCCTTTCTTACAGATTATCAAGAGATTAATGGTGGATTTGTTGCATTTTGAGGAAGTCCTAAAGGAGGTAAAATTACTAGAAAAGGTAAAATTAGGACTGGGAAATTAGACTTTGAAGATGTATATTTTGTAAAGGAAATTAAGTTTAACCTTTTCTCTGTCTCACAAATGCATGACAAGAAAAATAGTGTTCTTTTCACTGAGATTTAATGTCTTGTTCTATCTCCTGACTTTAATCTACTTGATGAAAGTCAAGTCTTGCTTAAAGTTCCCAGACAGAACAACATGTACAGTTTTGATCTAAAGAATGTTGTTCCTTTAGGAGGTTTGACTTGTTTATTTGCAAAGGCTACAGTAGATGAGTCTAATTTATGGCATATGATGCTTGGTCATATAAACTTTAAAACCGTGAACAAACTTGTGAGGGGAAACCTTGTAAGAGGGTTGCCTTCAAAGCTTTTTGAAAATGACCATACTTGTGTTACTTGTCAGAAGGGAAAACAACACAAAGCCTCTTGTAAGACCAAGCTTGTGAGCTCTATCAGCCAACCCTTACAAATGTTGCATATGGACTTATTTGGACCAACATCTGTAAGGAGTATCAATCACAAGACATATTGCCTTGTTGTCACTGATGACTTTAGTAGGTTTAGTTGGGTTTTCTTTTTGGCCACTAAGGATGAGACTAGTGGGATCCTTTAAACTTTTATAACTGACATTGAAAACCAACTAAATCATAAGGTTAAAATCATCAGATGTGACAATGGAACTGAATTTAAAAATAATGACATGAATCAGTTCTGTGGGATGAAAGGGATTAAGAGGGAGTTTAGTGTTGCCAGAACTCCACAACAAAATAGAGTTACTAAAAGAAAGAATAGGACACTAATAGAGGAAGCTAGGACTATGCTAGCAGATTCATTATTACCTACTACATTTTGGGCTGAAGCAGTTAGTACTGCTTGTTATGTTCAGAATAGGGTTCTAGTGACCAAGCCTCACAACAAGACACCTTATGAACTATTACATGGTAGACCACCTAGTATAAGTTTTATGAGACCTTTTGGGTGTCTTGTGACTATTCTTAATACCTTAGACCCCCTAGGCAAATTTGATGGGAAGGCTGATGAGGGGTTCTTTATTGGATACTTTATAAATAGCAAGGCTTTTAGGGTATTTAACACTAGAACTAGGAAAGTAGATGAGAACCTGCACATAACCTTTCTTGAAAACAAACCAAATGTTGCAGGGAATGGACCAGATTGGCTCTTTGATATTGATTTACTAACAAACTCTATGAATTATGAGCCAGTTACTGCAGGGAATCAAACTAATAAGAATGCAGGTATCAAGGATAATGTTGATGCAATACCTACTCAACAATATATTCTGCTACCATTACTTTATGATAGTCCACAGAGCTCAAAGGATGTAGTTGCTGATGATGCTGGTAAAAAGACTAATGAAGAACCAGCAAATGAGGGTGAAAGAAATGGTCAAGATAAGGAAGGAGGAGCTTCAAATAAAGAAGATGACAAGAATGTGCAAGATTTTAGAGTTGCATTAGATAATTTGCTTGTTTAATAGAAGGAAGGTTATGCTAACAGCATTAACAGAGATAGTACTGTTAGTCCATCTGTTAGTGCTGCTGGGCAAAGTTTTGACAATGATGATCTTTTAACTGATCCTCTTATGCCTGATTTGGAGGATACTGTTGATCTTCTAAATACTGGTATATTTAGTGGTACATATGATGATGAAAATAAGGGTGCAGAGGCTGACCTCAACAACTTAGAAACAACCATGAATGTCAGTCATATTCCTACAACCAGAATACACAAAGATCATCCTAAAGACCAAATCATTGGAGACATAAATTTAGCTACTTAAACAAGGAGGAAGACCAAGATTTCTAAAGAACATGCTATGGTCAGTTACATCAAAAAGCAAAGGAGAAAAAATCATAAATATTATCAAAACTGCTTATTTGCCTGTTTCTCTCACAAATAGAACCCAAGAAGGTGATACAAGCTTTGACGGATCCAAGCTGGATAGAGGCAATGTAAGATGAGTTGCTACAATTTAGTTTGCAAAAGGTTTGGAGATTGGTTGATTTACCCAAAGACAAGCATGCCATTGGAACAAAATGGGTCTATAGAAACAAGAAAGATGAGAGAGGGATAGTAGTTAGAAACAAGGCAAGAACTGGTTTGCACAAGGAACAAACCTAAGAAGAAAGCATTGATTATGATAAGGTTTTTGCTCCTATTGCTAGGTTAGAAGCAATCAGGTTATTTCTTGGCACATGCATCATTTCAGTTTGGTTGTATATTGTGTACATTGATGGTGGAAGAGTGCCTTTTTATATGGTACTATTAAAGAGGAGGTGTATGTGTGCCAACCTCCTAGTTTTGAAGATCCATAGTTCCCTGACAAAGTTTATAAGGTAGAAAAAGCTTTATATGGTCTACATCAAGCTCCTAAAGCCTGGTATGAGACCTTGTCTACCTACTTATTGAAAAATAGATTTAGAAGAGGCACTATAGATAAGACTCTATTCATTAAGAAGGACAAAGGTGATATCCTGTTAGTGCAAGTATATGTTGATGATATCATCTTTGGACATAAAGAATATTATGTGTTGAGTTTGAGCAGATGATGCACAAGAGATTCTAGATGAGTTCTATGGGGGGAGGCTTACTTTCTTCTTAGGGTTGCGGGTAAAGAAGAAAGATGATGGAATTTTCATCAGCCAAGACAAGTATGTGGCTGATATATTGAAGAAATTTGATTTTGTCACAATGAAGACAACAAGCACTCCAATAGAGACTAACAAGGCATTGCTCAAGGATGAAGAAGCTGAGGATGTGGATGTTCACTTATACTGATCAATGATTGGATCATTGATGTACTTGACAGCTTTTAGGCCTGACATAATGTTTGCTGTTTGTGCTTTTGCAAGGTTCCAAGTTACTCCTAAAGTCTCACATCTTCATGCTGTGAAGAGAATCTTTAGATACTTGAAAGGTCAACCCAAATTGGGCCTTTGTTATCCTAGGGATTCACCATTTAACTTGGAAGCTTTTTCAGATAGTGATTATGCTGGAGCTAGCCGTGACAGGAAATCCACAACAGGATGTTGTCAATTTCTTGGCAAAAGGTTGATTTCATGGCAATGTAAAAAGCAAACAATAGTTGCCAACTCAACAACTAAAGCAGAGTATGTTGTTGCTGCTAATTGTTGTGGACAGGTGTTATGGATTCAAAATCAAATGCTTGATTATGGGTTCAACTTTATGAACACCAAGATTTACATTGATAATGAAAGTACAATCTGTATTGTGAAAAATCCAGTGTTTTACTCTAAAACCAAGCGCATAGAGATTAGACACCATTTCATCAAAGATTCTTATGAGAAGAAGTTAATTCAAGTGATCAAGATTCACACAGACCACAATGTTGCAGATCTTCTCACAAAGGCTTTTGATGTTAGTAGGTTTAACTTTCTGATTGCTAGCATTGGATTACTTAATCTCTGAAGTATCACTTGAGGGGAAGTGTTTCGTTACTACTGTTGATCTTTATTACTACTGCCAGTTTATATTTCTATTGCTCAAATTCATTTTTCTTATTGTGCGTAATGGTGGGTAATTTGAGTCATTGGAAGGCTAGATTGGTAGTGTGATATATGGTTTGTAGTTGTTATGATCCAAGTTGTATATCTTCAGAAGACCCTTATTCGATGATTACAAAAAGGGGAAGAAGATTACTGTTTATTAATTTGCAGGTTATTATGTGTGGTGGCATGTTCAAGGAGATCTTAAGTCAAGGGGGAACATTGAAGATTGTTTCATTTATGGAGATAGTTTTGTAATATCAAATTGAGGAAGATTGTTGGGTTTATAGATTTGATGATTACAAAACTACATGTGCTTAAAAGAAGAAGAATGAAACATAAGGACCAAAGACGTCAAGATGAGAAATCTACAAAAGATGGAAGATTTGGTCAAAGATCTTCAAGATAAAGATTAGGAAAGTTTAAATTGATTTAAATAGTTTCCTTATCAAATTGATTTACTTCCTTTATAAGTCTTGACCTCTCCCTATATAAAGAGATCATAGACATAGGTTTAGAGTATCCAAAAAACACAGGCTTTCTATGAGAGTCATGTAAATAAACGTGTTTGTGTGTGTACACATTTATTTAGTAGTTAGATAGATAGTAGTTAATAGATAGTGTAGCCTTAAGGATCTCTTGATCCCTGTTACAATAGGTAACCGTATTATCTTGATCAAATAATATTGGGGCTTGGTGTTTAATAGTAAAACTTTGTTTAATATCATTGTGTTCTTTGATTAATTCCACTGTGCTAATTCGTATCAATGATATTTGTAAAATATATCCTAGATGGGCTTAAAATGATCTCCACAATTTACCATTATCTCAACTCAAAAAGACCCACAAACCTAGGAAATCCTAAAGGACCACTAAGATATCTCAATCTAGTGGACCTATTCACCTTGTTACAGATGAGACTGTCTATAAGGAGTGGGAAGACAGAATGGAAAGGGCTGCCACTACTGCTTCTAGCTTAGAAGCATAGCAGGATAGTGGTAACATAAATAGGACCCAACCTATGGCAACACTTAATGAGCCTCTTCCTCAGGGAACTGGTTCAGGTAGTGGTCCCAGGTGCCAAGTTACCATATTGGGGGTTGCAGAAGTTCAAACTAGGTTTGAGGCTGCATCTAAACAGTCTAATGATCCACCTCTCTCAAGAGTTAACACACTTGGAAGTGGGGAGGACAGTATGAAACTAAAGGAATTGATGGAACTTTGTACAATGGTTTGCTTACCAGTATCTACTTTCTATTCATGGGTTGTAGATAAATATGGATCCTCATGAATTCTCACATGTCTATCTAGTTGTTTCTAGTGTGCTTGTGATGAATAGAGGCATGTTGGTGTATAATTATTGCAGAAAGAGTTAATACTGTTAGACAACTCTTAGTACTGGTGAGCAGCAGTTAGTACTGCTAGACCAAATATTACTACTGCTAGGCTTCACTTAGTACTGCTGGGCTACCATTAATACTGTTTGGAGCATAACAAATTTTTGGCAATTAAATATAGCCGTTGAGATTTTTCTGCCAAATATTTCGCTTATAGGGTCTATAATTGGACAATTCTTGATCTTTCTTTCCCTTATAAGCTTTCTTCAAGATAAAGATTCAATCTTATTCAGTCGGTCCAAGCAAAACCTTAAGCGCTTTGTATATAAAATCTCAATTGCTTTCACCCAACACACATAACTTTCTAACACGTACCTAAACCCAACACTTAATTCGAATCTTGTTGTTTCTGCTTTCATAATCTACAATGGCAAATTTGAAGTACTGTGATCAACACAACATGGTTGCTCTCTTGGAGAAAACAGATGGAAGTAAAGGCTTTCATCGAATAGTGGATTTTCTAAATGCTTCTCACATCAAGTTCACTCTCTCTGAAAATCCTACTATCTATGATTCTCACATCAAACAGTTTTGGCAGACTGGTACTGTCAATACACTTGATAATAGGGAACAAGAAATAACTGCCACAGTCGATGGTTATGTTAAAACTGTTACTATAGCATCTGTTAGGAATTATCTCCAATTAGCAGATGCTGGTGGTCTTAGTTCATTACCAAATACTAAAATTTTTGACCAACTCTCACTGATGGGGTATGCCATTACTTTTGATAAATTAACTTTTCAAAAGGCCATTTTCCCCTTAGTGGAAGTTCATGATCCATACCATTCTTCATTGTTTAAGTCCAAAGAAAACAGTTTGGGAACAGTTTAGTAGTAATATAGAAACTACTATAATTTGCTTGGCCACAAATAGGACTTTTAATTTTTCAAAATTGATTTTTGATGGTATGGTGAAAAACTTGGATAATCAAAGTAAATTTCTAATGTATCCAAGATTTAGTCAAATCGTTTTGAACAAAAGGAAAAGGTTGCTTTCTTCACACAAAAGAATTTATATCACTCCTACCCTCACACCAAAATTGTTTAGTAACATGAGAAGGGTTACCAAGGGATATTCTAGGGAGGAAACAACTTTATTTGCCACTATGCTTGTTATTGACCAAACTGGTCACAGTGAAGGATCAGCAATCCCAGCTGGATCTGAACACACACCCCTCATGGCTCCATCTACTAAATCACACCCAGATACATCAGCTCAATAACCTATTACTGAAACACATACATCACCCCCACAAATAACTGAACCACCAACTTCTTCAACACTTCAGGAAACTATCAGACAGGAAGTTGAGATTCCTCAGTCCAACTTTCCTACTCAGACCCCAGTTGCAAATGAGGCTACATTCACATGTGTGGATGTTGTTCATGGAAGGGCTTTCCATACATGTCCTCTAGCATAGATGCAGGACAGGGCAGTGGTAACATCACTAAGTCCCCTACCATGCCTCATGATTCACCTCTCCCAGGAGGTCACACACCTGGAAGTGATGAGGGCAGTATGAACTACATGAATTGACAGTTCTATGTACAAATTTGTCAAACAAGGTGGAAAGATTGGAGACAGAATTAAAGCAAACAAAACAAACCTATGGTGGCTGCTTTTACTAAACTTAATCAAAAAGTGAAGAAGTTAGAGCAGACTGTCAAGACAAGCCAAGCTAGAAGGAGAACAAAAATTATTGCTTCTGATGATGAAGAAGATTTAGTTGTAGAGGATCCTTCCAAACAGGGGATGAGTATGATAGAAGAAATGGATTTGGATGCTGGAATTTCATTGGTTCCTCCACATGTTGAAGTTCAAGGGAGGTATGGACAGAATTTGGACACTCAAGAATGTTTTGGTGCTGGTCTAAAAGTTACTACTGCTGATGCAGAACTTAACACTGCTAGTACATTTGTTAGTACTGCCAGTCCTCAAAGACATGCAGATACTACTGTTGATGATTTAACCCTTGCACAAACACTTATGGAGATCAGAAAGAGTGCTGCTAAAGCAAAGGGCAAGGCTAAAATGGACGAAACTGAGTCTCCAAGGAAGATGAAACAGAGAAAGCAGGTTCAAATTAGCAGGGATGCAGAAGTTGCTCAAAAGCTATAAGAAGAGTTTGATGCAGCAGAAAGACAGAGAATGGCTCAAGTGCATCAAGCAGCTCAGGGTTTTACAGATGCTGAATGGGATGATGTATTGACTAGAGTTGTAGCAGATGAAGATTTTGTTCAACAGTTATTTAGCAGCTGTTAGGGATGATTTTAGGGCCTCAAAACCCTATTGTACTTCCTTCAATTCATGTTTTAATCAAGTAAGACTATCTTAATCATTCAATATGTCTTGTTGTGTGAATTCTTAATGTTCTTGCTTTATCTTAACAGGCATGGCTAAACCTTCAATTGTGTTTTATTTAACTTGTATGAAACCTAGAATGTTAAAAAAAGATCTTAGATGTGTTGCTTTTTTTGATGTAATATGCATGTTAAAGTCGTAGAAAACTAACCTTTTTGTTTGATCGGCTATTGATATGACTAGGAAAACATGATTGTGTAGAAAGGATACATCGGGTAACAGTCTTCATACTATTACCTTGGCCCCTTAATATGGTTGACCACTCTTAATATATTTCAAATGCATTTAATATACTCTTAGGGCCCTATTTTTGTGTAATAGTCTTCATACTACTTACTTTGTGTTTCCTTAACGGAATATTAAATGACGGCGTTTCGTGTAAATTCGTTCCATAATTATGAAAATAATTACATAGATCATCACAAGTGTGACAAAGTAACAACACTAGGAGAAGCAAATAAATTTGAAAACATGTTAATTTTGTGTAACTTATTTTGGCTTTTCATGTAGATGTGAAGGCTAGACCATCAAATAATTCTAATGAAAATAAAGTTTATGTAGTTTACGAGGTGAAAAGTAGAAAGAGGTATTTTTTATGACCACTAGAAATTAAAAAATATCCAAAGTCATTTAAAAACATAGGTTACTCAAATACGTACAAAACTTTCCAAGATAATTTTATAATGTAACAAACTACTTTGTATTTGTAAGAGTTATACCGTCATTTCGGTATAATTGAAGGTCAATGATCTATAAAACTCACATTTTTGTAGGAAACGAGTGGGAACGTGCTCGCGCTTTGCGGCGAGGCTGATTTGTAGCTGATGTTTCTAACAAGACCTAAAATATGCTTTAAGTATATTCTTACATCAAGCAAAGATACCGAAAAAACTCAAAGAAGGACTACTTCTGTAAAAAAACCACACAAGATACTCCATATTTTGATGCATTTATTTATAGTTTCGACTGTCAAAAATTGACTGGCCAACATTGAGACTTGGTGAAACACACATGAAACACAATGCGTTAAGGCACTAACCCTTCCATAACTAGAAGAACCATATTTGGTGAGGATTTGGTCATCTTGACCACGTGGTTTTTATTGTACAAGTGTTTTTATGTAAGTTTGTGTTTAAATACGGTATGTTTATGTGATTGGTTTGGTCATCAGTACGGGTGTTTGTTGGTTGGTTTGGTGAAAGGAGTAAATAATAATGTGACGGTGATGAGTTTGGTCACCATCACCTTGGTCTAAGAGGTTGATAAAAAGTTAACCACAATAAAAGAAAGAAAAAAAGTAAATGGCACAAGATAAATCTATCGAACGAGGTCACATTAAATCAAAACGTATAAGATAACTCCTTATATCCATTGCAAAGAAAAAGTAAAAAGTTAGCAAAGACCTTTGACTTAGCAGTATGTGAGCAACCTATTAATCTAAAGGTTGTTGATTCAAGTATCGTTAGAGACATATGTGAAATAATGTTTGTGAGATAAGTAGATTGTCGTATAAATAAATTATATTTTTTTGAACAAAAACCTTAATAAAATCAAACCATTTAAACATGAAACACCAAAAATTTGGTGCACATGTAGTTCAATAATAACCTTTCCTATTATGTATCTTGTATCTCATTTGCATAGAAAGTTAGAATCATTTTATTTTTGTGTAACTTATTTTGGCTTTTCATGTGGATGTGAAAGCTAGGCCACCAAACAATTCTAATGACAATAAAGTTTATGTTGTTTACGAGTTGAAAAGTAAAAAAAATAGGTATTCTTTTAAGGACCACTAGAAATTAAAAAATAACCAAAGTCATTTAAAAACATAGGTACTTAAATACGTACAAAACTTTCCAAGATAATTTCATAATGTAATAACTACTTTGTATTTGTAAGAGTTAGACCGTCATTTCGGTAGAATTGAAGGTCAATTTTCTATAAAATTCTCATTTTTGTAGGCAACGAGTAGGAACGTGCCTGCGCGTTATGGCATGCCTGATTTGTAGCTGATGTTTTTAAGAAGACCTAAAATATGCTTTAAGCATATGTATATTCTTACATCAAGCAAATATATCGAAAAAAACTCAAAGAAAGACTACTTTTGTAACAAAAAACCACAGAAGATACTCCATATTTTGATGCATTTATTCATAGTTTCAACTATCAAAAATTGACTGGCCAAGATTGAGACTTGGTGAAACACACATGAAACAAAACGCGTTAAGATACCAACCCTTCCATAACTAGAAGAACCAGATTTTGTGAGGGTTTGGTCATCTAGACCACGTGGCTATTTTTTGTGCAAGTGTTTTTTATGTAAGTTTGTGTTTACATGCGGTATGTTTATGTGATTGGTTTGATCATCACTACGGGTGTTTGTTGGTTGGTTTGGTGAAAGGAGTAAATAATAATGTGACGGTGATGAGTTTGGTCACAATCACCTTGGTCTAAGAGGTTGATAATAACTTAACTACAATAAAAGAAAGAAAAAAAGTAAATGGTACAAGATAAATCTATCAAACGAGCTTACATGGAATCAAAACTTATAAGATAACTCCTTATACCCATTGCAAAAATGAGTTAAATTTTAGCAAAGACCTTTAACTTAGAGGTATGCGAGCAACCTATTAATTTAAAAGTTGTTGATTCAAATATCGTTAAAGACATATGAGAAATAATGTTTGTGAGATAAGTAATTAGAGTGTAAAAATTATCGTTTAAATAAATTATATTCTTTTTGAACAAAAACCTTAATAAATTTAAATCATTCAAACAGAAAACACCAAAAATTTGGTGCATATGTAGTTCAATAATGTCATTTCCTATTATTGATCTTGTATCTCATTTGCATAGAAAGTTGGATCATGTTATTTTTATGTAACTTATTTTGGCTTTTCATGTGGATGTGAAGGCTATGCCACCAAACAATTCTAATGACGATAAAATTTATGTAGTTTACGAGGTGAAAAGTAGAAAGGGGTATTCTTTTAAGGACCACTAGAAATTAAAAAATATCCAAAGTCATTTAAAAACATAGGTTACTAAAATACGTACAAAACTTTCCAAGATAATTTCACAATGTAACAACTACTTTGTATTTGTAAGAGTTAGACCGTCATTTCGGTAGAATTGAAGGTCAATGTTCTATAAAATTCATATTTTTGTAGGCAACGGGTAGGAACGTGCCCGCGCGTTATGGCGAGGCTGATTTGTAGTTGATGTTTTTAAGAAGACCTAAAATATGCTTTAAGCATATGTATATTCTTACATCAAGCAAAGATACCAAAAAAACTCAAAGAAATACTACTTTTATAACAAAAAACTACAGAAGATACTCCATATTTTGATGCATTTATTAATAGTTTCAACTGTCAATAATTGACCCGCCAAGATTGAGACTTGGTGAAACACACATTCAACACAACGCGTTAAGGCACTAACCCTAACTAGAAGAACCAGATTTGGTGAGGGTTTAGTCATATAGACCACGTGGATTTTTTTTGTGCAAGTGTTTTTTTATGTAAGTTTGTGTTCAAATGCGGTATGTTTATGTGATTGGTTTGGTCATCACTACGGGTGTTTGTTGGTTGGTTTGGTGAAAGGAGTAAACAATAATGTGACGGTGATGAGTTTGGTTACCATCACCTTGGTCTAAGAGGTTGTTAAAAAGTTAACCACAATAAAAGAAAGAAAAAAAGTAAATGGTACAAGATAAATCTATCAAACAAGCTCACTTAAAATTAAAATGTATAAGATAACTCCTTATATTCGTTGTAAAAAAGAATTAAAATTTAGCAAAAACCTTTGACTTAGCGGTATGTGAGCAACCTATTAATTTAAAGGTTGTTAATTCAAATATCGTTAGACACATATGTGAAATAATATATGTGAGATAAGTAGTTAGAGTGTAAAAATTGTCGTTTAAATAAATTATATTCTTTTTGAACAAAAACCTTAATAAATTCAAATCATTTAAACAGGAAACACCAAAAATTTAGTGCACATGGAGTTCAATAGTGACCTTTCCTATTATGTATCTTGTATCTCATTTGCATAGAACGTTGGATCATGCTATTTTTGTGTAACTTATTTTTGCTTTTCATGTGGATGTGAAAGCTAGGCCACCAAACAATTCTAATGACAATAAAGTTTATGTAGTTTACGAGGTGAAAAGTAGAAAGGAGTATTCTTTTAAGGACCACTAGAAATTAAAAAAAATATCCAAAGTCATTTAAAATCAGAGGTTACTCAAATACGTACAAAACTTTCCAAGATAATTTCACAAGGTAACAACTACTTTGTATTTGTAAGAGTTAGACCGTCATTTTGGTAGAATTGAAGGTCAATGTTCTATAAAACTCACATTTTTGTAGGCAACGAGTGGTAACGTGCCCGCGCGTTGCGGCGGGGCTGATTTGTAGATGATGTTTTTAAGAAGACCTAAAATATGCATTAAGAATATGTATATTCTTACATCAAGCAAAGATACCAAAAAAACTCAAAGAAATACTACTTTTATAACAAAAAACTACAGAAGATACTCCATATTTTGATGCATTTATTAATAGTTTCAACTGTCAATAATTGACCCGCCAAGATTGAGACTTGGTGAAACACACATTCAACACAACGCGTTAAGGCACTAACCCTAACTAGAAGAACCAGATTTGGTGAGGGTTTAGTCATATAGACCACGTGGATTTTTTTTGTGCAAGTGTTTTTTTATGTAAGTTTGTGTTCAAATGCGGTATGTTTATGTGATTGGTTTGGTCATCACTACGGGTGTTTGTTGGTTGGTTTGGTGAAAGGAGTAAACAATAATGTGACGGTGATGAGTTTGGTTACCATCACCTTGGTCTAAGAGGTTGTTAAAAAGTTAACCACAATAAAAGAAAGAAAAAAAAGTAAATGGTACAAGATAGATCTATCAAACGAGCTCACTTAAAATTAAAATGTATAAGATAACTCCTTATATTCGTTGTAAAAAAGAATTAAAATTTAGCAAAAACCTTTGACTTAGCGGTATGTGAGCAACCTATTAATTTAAAGGTTGTTAATTCAAATATCGTTAGACACATATGTGAAATAATATATGTGAGATAAGTAGTTAGAGTGTAAATGTTTTTTTAGAAAGTGGGGGGGGTGTAAAGAATTGTCGTTTAAATAAATAATTCTTTTGAACAAAAACCTTAATAAATTCAACTCATTTAAACAGGAAAACACAAAAATATAGTGACTATGGAGTTCAATAGTGACCTTGTCATATTATGAGTATCTTTATCTCATTTCCTTGAAACGTTGGATCATGCTATTTTTGTGTAACTTATTTTTGCTTTTCATGTGGATGTGAAAGCTAGGCCACCAAACAATTCTAATGACAATAAAGTTTATGTAGTTTACGAGGTGAAAAGTAGAAAGGGGTATTCTTTTAAGGACCACTAGAAATTAAAAAAATATCCAAAGTCATTTAAAATCAGAGGTTACTCAAATACGTACAAAACTTTCCAAGATAATTTCACAAGGTAACAACTACTTTGTATTGTGTAAGAGTTAGACCGTCATTGTGTATAATTGAAGGTCAATGTTCTATACAACTCACTTTTTTGTAGCAACGAGTGGTACGTGCCCTGCGAGCGTTGCGGCGGGCTTATTTGAACTGATGTTTTTAAAAAGACCTAAAATATGCATTAAGAATATGTATATTCTTACATCAAGCAAAGATACCAAAAAAAACTCAAAGAAAGACTACTTTTGTAATAAAAAACCACAGAAGATACTCCATATTTTGATGCATTTATTCAGAGTTTCAACTATCAAAAATTGACTGGCAAAGATTGAGACTTGGTGAAACACACATGAAACACAACGCCTTAAGGCACTAACCCTTCCATAACTAGAAGAACCAGATTTGGTGAGGGTTTAGTCATCTAGACCAAGTGGCTTTTTTTGTGTGCAAGTGTTTTTTTATGTAAGTTTATATTTAAATGCGGTATGTTTATGTGATTGGTTTGGTCATCACAACGGGTGTTTGTTGGTTTGTTTGGTGAAAGGATTAAATAATAATGTGACGGTTATGAGTTTGGTCACCATCACCTTCGCCTAAGAGATTGATGTGAAATAATGTTTGTGAGATAAGTAATTAGAGTGTAAAAATTGTTGTTTAAATAAATTATATTCTTTTTAACAAAAACCTTAATAAATTCCAATCATTTAAATAAGAAACACCAAAAATTTGGTGCACATGTAGTTCAATAATGACATTTCCTATTATGTATCTTGTATCTCATTTGCATAAAAAGTTGGATCATGTTATTTTTGTGTAATTTATTTGGCTTTTCATGTGGATGTGAAGGCCAGGCCACCAAACAATTCTAATGACAATAAAGTTTATGTAGTTTACAAGGTGAAAAGTAGAAAGGAGTATTCTTTTAAGGACCATTAGAAATTAAAAAATATCCAAAGTCATTTAAAAACATAGGTTACCTAAATACGTACAAAACTTTCCCAGATAATTTCACAATGTAACAACTACTTTGTATTCGTAAGAGTTAGACCATCATTTTGGTAGAATTGAAGGTCAATGTTTTGTAAAAATATCTTGTTTTTGATTTTATATCAATTTAATTTATATTGTCTCCTCTTATTCTTATTATCTGATTGGGTGCTTATTTCTTTAGTACTTGCTGGTTTTTATTTTTTGGTATTTATTGTTAACGTTGCATGTTTCTTCTTTTGCTCGCCTCTTTGTGTTTCCCTTTTAGCTTCTAGTGCCTTTATTGTTTCCTTTGTTTTCTTAAGGGTAGAATAGAGGCCATAGATAGCGATGGTCACTTGAGGTCATGTCCTTTTAGCTTGGGAGGGGTAGACGAGGTAGAAGGGTGTAGGGGTCAAGGAGAAATTATAGATTAGCGGGCCCTTGTAGGATTAGGGTGGGTAGTTAGAATGTAGGGTCTTTGACAAGAAAGCTCTTGGAGCTTGGCTACGCCTTGGGGAGACATAAGGTTGACATAGCTTGCTTCCAAGAGACTAAATGGAAGGGTTCTATAACGTGGGAGGGTAACGGCTATAAGCTTTGGTACTCGGGCTCTAGGACTGCGAGAAACGGTGTAGGTGTTATTTTAGCCGCGCGACTTAAGGATAAAATTGTGCAAGTGAAGAGGAGTAGCGATATGATCATGACAATTTCAGTGGTTATTGAAGGAGATACCATTAGCGTAATCAGCGCATACGCCCCTCATGTAGGTCTTAGTGACGTGGAAAAAAAGAGTTTCTGGGATGCTCTGGACGAGCTTGTGAGGGAGTGCCCGCCTGACGAGCGTCTCATTATAGGGGGCGATTTGAACGGCTATATCGGATTAGTAACAGATGAATACACGGGGGTACATGAAGGTTATGGCTTTGAAGTTTGGAATGAGGAAGGGTGTGCGATTTTAGAGTTTGTTATCGCCCACGACTTGGTAGTAGCGAACTTTTTCTTCAAGAAGAGTGACGCTCACTTAATTACCTTCTAGA
>BQNB010055598.1:0-11258 GCA_026074375.1 Tanacetum coccineum
AGACATCCCAAAAAGGAAACGTGGACAATAAAAATGGGACGGCGAGAGTAATTGTTTGCATTCCTCTATACTCAGTCTCTTAGTGATCAATGGGATACCAAGATACTTAACTGGGAAAGAACCAACTTTAAAAGGCACTAACTTCAATATAATTTTTTGCTCACCATTATTAACATTTCCAAAAAATGGTACTCTTACTCAAATTGGGCTTCAATCTAGAAACACCACTAAAATAATTAAGAGAATCCTTAATGATTTTTAGACTCCTTATTCCCATGGCATAGAACAAGCAAATCATCAGCAAACCAGATATGAGTTAACTTTAATTCCTTACAGCCTACATGATATCTGAAATGAAAGGAATGCTTAATTCTATGAACTATAATCAGTGTAAAGACTTTCATCACCAGAGTAAAGAGATAAGAGGAAATGGGATCTCCTTGTCTAACCCCTCTGCCACCACTGAAATACCCATGAACCTTACCATTTACACATAAAGAAAAAGCAGATGATGAAATACAAGTATAAATCCAATCCATCATTTTCAAATGAAATCCAAATTTAATAAGAACTCCCAACTCACAGTATCATAGGCTTTTGCATATCATTTTTGAGAGCACATCTTTTAGATCCACATTTTCTATTATAACCCTTAAGCAGTTCTTAGGTTAAAAGAATATTATCATGAATGTTCCTCCCTTAAATGAAAGCACTTTGGTTTAAGTTCACAAGCTTATCCAGGCTATCCTTGATCCTATTGGTTAAAATTTTGCTGATGCATTTATAGAGAACATTGCAGCAAGCAATAGGCCTAAAATCTGTCACAAGATTTGGATGATGAATCTTAGGAATCAAGGCAATGAGAGTGGAATTGATCTCCTTTAATAATTTCCCAATCATAAATAATTCTTTGATAGCAAGACATGCATCATTACCAACAATAGACCAAGCTTTTTTAAAGAAGCAAGCTGTATAACCATCTGGGCCAGGAGCTTTACAGTCACCAATCCTAAACATAGCAGACTTAATCTCAGGATCAGAAATATCACTTAACATAGCCTCTGCTTCACTTTTAGTAAGAGAAGTTGTGAAAATGTGGCTGCTGCAGTCTTCTTCTTTTCACTATCTTGGGGGAATTAACTGACATCCAATTGGGAAGCTTTAAGCTTGTTTCTGAGACACACGAACCTCTTAAAAGCATCACCATTCTTCCATTTTAATCTTTTCAAATGCCTTTTAAGTAACTTCAACTTTTTGACCAGTTAGAACATATGAAAGCCATTAACATTTTCCTTTCAAATCCTCTTCACAATTGGTAAAAAATCACTTTTATCAGCAGCAAAGTTGGCAAACTTAAATGACTTATTTTTTTAATTATGGCATGTGGAAGAATAAAAACAGCAGGGCTATGATCAGAAACAATAAAAGGATGAAAAACCACATGGGAATGATTGAATTTAGAGATAAACTCATCATTGGCCATAACTCTATCCAATTTCTTAAGAATGCTAGTATTAAGATTAGAAGGAGATTTGATCCAGGTATAGAACATTATTGACATACAGATGTCCTCCACACCAGTATTGTTAACACAATCTATAAACTCCTACATATCATTACTTATGGTAGATTTCCCTGCAGAGTGTTCTTCCAGCTTAAGAGTAACATTAAAATCCCCTATAAGAATCCAAGGATACCCATTGGTAATACACTTAGCTAACTGCAAATCACTCCATAAAATTCTCATATCCATACTTTTTTTGTCAGCATATATAAAACTATAATACATTTTCTCATGATTGTAAATATTTTAATTAGGCAAAGCATCATTTGTCTAGTAGAATGAATTAACAACACCTGAACTACATCAATATTCTACCCAACAGTAATCCTACACCCTCCATTACAATGACAATATTAGAAATCCACTCTCACTAACCAAATACCTTGTCATATACTTTTTGCAGCTTAAGGGTTTTAACATGAGTCTTAATAACAAAGAAGACTTGAACATTCTCATCATAAATAAACTTTTTAATTTCTTTTTGCCTTTTACTTTGATTCATACTTCTAATATTCCAAATGCCTATTTTGTAATCCATTAAAAAACTAGGTAAAAAAGAATTTTGTTCAATATTGAACTACCAACCCCATTCACTTCATCAGCTACCAATTCTTAGCAGCTTGTGATTCATCCTTTAACACATCCTCAACCATTCCCTCCATATCATTTTTCTCCTTTTCTCTATCAGCTTCCCAAGATCTCTTAAAATAACTAATCATCTCATGAGACAAATTCTTAGTCACGTTTAAGCTAGGTTGTAATCTCATATTTAAGTACTTATCAACAATCATTTTGTTTTTCATCATATTTATCCCTTGAATATTATCACCTCCAAATCACTTAAAATTGTAAAACTATTATTGTCCCTAACTTGTTTCCCGTTCTTATTATTATGACTTTCCTGGCTCTTCTTAGTGTTTAAAGCAAGGAAATTCTCATCAAAAGTATTCACCTTATTCTTATTGAGATCACTTCCTTCATTAGCATTCTTCTTTGTCCACTGTTGTCTAAATTGTTCCTAGTAAGGCTTAGCTTTATCCACAAACTTATTATTGCTATGTCTATAAGACCCTGGCCTATTCAAATAGGAATTCATTTTGGGGGGTGGGGTTCCTACCTTTACTCTGCACAAAACTATTTTCCTTATTAATGTTCAAATTAGCATCAGCCTTATCTTTGGCAATCTCTTCCTCAATCCGGATTCTAACCTTATAACTTTTATAATCATGACCAAACACAACACGATGAGAACAAATAGAAGGCTTCCAATCACAAACCACCTTAACAGTTTTAGTCCCTTTCACCTTGTGTTGCTTATCTCTGTATTGTAACTCAATAGCCTCTTTAAAGCCCTTATCAGCATCAACTTCTACTAACACTCTAACAAATTCAGTCCTTCCTACACCATTCTTGCACACATAGGTTGTCATGTTATCTATAATCAAAGGCCTACCCATACTACTACTAATAGCACTAATTCCTTTAGTAGTCCATGCTTCCATAGGGACCTCAAACAGTTTTATCCAAACAGGCACTTTCTTAGGTTCTGTTTTCTTCATTCCAACACTAAGATCCCACTTATACACCATTAAAGGTTTATTATTAACCATCCTAGGACTCTGATTTGCAACAGTTAGCATACCTTGTTCATTACTAAACTTAAATATTCAATTTTCATTATCATTATCAACAGTCTCCTTAAAACTAAATCTATTCCACATCCTCCTTAAGTGATAATTCAAAGCAAGTAAGCTTATGGTATGTCTAGTCAAATGACCACACAAAGTCATTTCCCATTTTTTACTACCTAACTCAACTAGTTCCTCATCTAATACAACAACCTCCTCTCCAATCACATTAAGTTCAGTAGGAACAAATAAGAGCTTATTAGTCTCAAAATAGGAAGTACTTTTAGTAGCACTAGCATAAGTTTTCTTAGGACTCTTACTCAAATCAACAAAATTAGTCTCGGCACTATGGTCATTAACGCTGTTTGACTCCAACTCCTCTATATCCTTCTTTTCACTATTATCCAAACACTCTTGAACACTATCCAAACACTCCTTAGGCTCATTTAATCTGTCTAAATCCTTATGATTCTTATCATTCAATCCAAAATCTTCAACACTATTCTTTTCACAATCACCACTAGCTTCTCCCAGCTTCTCCTTCTCAAATTCATCACTAACTCCGTTATTATCCCCTTCATGAACCCTAATTTCATTAAAATTCTTAATTTGTTCAAAATTACTCTTATTTTGACTCAAATTGCTCATCACATGATCATTATATCTAATCGAAAGACGAACATTCCTCTTATTTGATCTATTGATAGGTTTTCCTTTATTCGTCATTAGAATTTAATCGAAATCCTACAAAATAAGCCTAAAAGTTGAAAAAAACATCAAAATCAAAATTCTAAACCATTTAGACTATGTAAAATGTGATCCTAAATCGAATAAGCTAATTAGAAATGAAATTTAGAGCTTATTTGCTAATGAAATGACCTTATTTTTTATTTTTCTAATGAAATGAGTTTGTATTTGCTAATGAAATGAAATATATCTGGGTTGTGATGTCATAGATTTGGAACTTGGTTTCGAACAAATCCGGGGAAAATATGACTGGGTTGTGATATCAAAGATGGTAGCGGAAAATCATTCTTTTATATGGATCTAGTTTTAGTTATGAAAAATCAAAAAGATATTAGGCTACAGTTTGGAATTGTATATGGAGTTTAGTGTTATCCATTTGTTCTGTATCCTTTTCTTAAATACAAACTCTAGGCTTTTAGTTTTGGTTTGATTTGCTTGATCGGTTTGTGACTTTGCCATCGACAATAATGGTGGTGGCGTTTTAGTGAAATTTGGAGAAGTATGATCATGAGTGTCTAGTCTCTACTACTTTATAAAGCATTTTGGATATCTATTTTTAGAGGCCTTAAAGTTTTTAAGGGATGAAAACATTTCTTGTTTAGGAAATATTTAATGTATATATTTTTTAACTTGCATGTGTTAATAATACCTCATTAGTCAATGTTAATAATAGCCCAAACATAAATGTATAATTAAAAGTTATAACTGAAAATTTAATTATCTTTCATAAACTACTAGCAGGGTACCCGCGCGATGCGGCGGCGGGTACCCTGTGATTAACCGGAGAAAAACAAAAAAATGATCCCAATCAAGCCCGATTCACTCATTTTTTATAGGTTTTGGCCGGTTCTTTCAGGTCCGTTTTCGGACGGCTTTTATTTGCTAGCTGAACTGGTGGCCGCTCACGTTCCCGGTTGAACCCGTTGGTCCGATCCGGTTTTTAAAACTATATGTATCAGTATATGAATTGTATGAAGCTTTGTGTGTTTAATTAGTTTGTACTAAGGGTGCTCACGGACCCAAAACTAAACTGGACCAGACCGACCAAGACCGGACCGAAACTGACTTTGGCCAAAAACACCGGACCGAAGTGGTCCGGTTTGGGTCGATCCGGTTCGGTCTTCGGTCCGGTCCAACAAGGCATAATCGCCAGGTTTTTAGTAAGACCGAACCGAACCGACCAGACATACTACCGAAATTAAGAAAAAGGATGGACCGAGGACCGGACCGAAATAGGTTCGGTCCCACCCATAGCTGGTACCGTGTATATAATAACATGTACTTTTCATTTTAAGAATGTTTTAAAAATAACATTAATTAGTGTGGTTAATGGATTAAGGGGTGTTTTAAGAATAATATTAAATGTGTTGACCAGTAATAAGTGTGTGTTTGTGCATTTGTTAATTGTACATATTGCATGAATATTTATTTTTCTAAGTAATGAGGTGTTTTAATAAGAGTATTAATTGTGTATTAGAAAACTGTACAATATGTTTCTTTGTTTGTATGTTGTTTGCATTAAAGAGTGTATGTAATATATTTGTTTTTTTTATAAATTAAAGCTTGTACACTCTGCATGAAAACTTAGAATACTTAAAAAGTTAATGATGAGAGAGATATCAATTTGCTTTATAAGATAGTAAGATATCAATTTCGTAACAGTTGTGCAAAATTATTTTGTAACGGCTCACACAAAAAAAATGTCTCTATCATAACATCCTTTTAATTCACGTTTTTAATATATATTATATCCTATTCAATATAAATACTCACTAATACACAAATAAATCTCAAACACAAGCTACCAAAAACATCTCATCTCTCTCTCTCTCTCTCTCCCGCATTATATGCCGGAAAAAAAACCACATTCGCCTTAACTGTTACAACCGCCTCCGACGCCACCTTCTCCACCGCTACAACCTTTTACGATTGTTAGTGCCTCCACTTACACCACCACCATCAGCCGTAACCATCACGGTTTTGTTGTGCTTTGTTGGTTTTGGTGGTAGATGTTCTTGGAATAAAGACACTTTGTCAGTGTTGTTGGAGTTGTAGACCAACGACAAGCGTTATTTGCTATGGTGGTGGGTCTTTACATTTGTGTGAGGAATATAGAGATGTGTTATGTGTTTGTCTTTATGAGAATGAGAGAACTTGTGTGTTTGGTTTTTAAGAGAAAATATAGTGTATGGGTAAATATTTTTAATATATATCCAGTGTATCCTACACTTGTATTACATTGACTAGCAGGGTACCCGCGCAATGTGGCGGCGGGTACCCAGTGACTAAATTTGTGACGAACAAATGTTTTTTATTTATACGTTTTTCAAGCAGTAACTTTACGAATAGATGACAACTTTTAATTTAATAACTATAAGCAATGGCAATGCAAACTATTTCATATCCAAATAAATGATGGTTATTTACTATTTATACATGTGGGATATATGTATAGTTTTAAATGGGTTTTTATTATGGTGATTTTAAATGGGTTGTTACTATGATAATTTGAAATGGGACGTTACAAGTAAGGTTAAAATGGGATGCATCATTATTATTGGGATGTTACAAATTTAGATGTAAATACACTTAAATATTTAAATGTAACTTTTAATTATGTGTATGCTAATTTTTTATGCTTAGAAAAAGTAAATTCACTTTTATAGTATTGTTTCTTGTCTTAAAATTTTTAAAACTTCTTTGTTCTAAACTCATCGTCACCAAGGCATCTGTTTGGTAACCCACGACCCCATTAAGATGAAACACAAACCAACATACAAGATGTAGTTTTACAACATAAAGCACCAAAACCAACGAAGCAAGATCTAAAAAGATCTTAAACAAATTCCTCTAAATCTCATCAAATTCGTGTAAAACCACGAAACCACCACCAGATAAAAACAATCAGATCTCTTGCACCAAAAATCGAGACCGCAACCACAGAAACCAAAACTACCAGCCAAACCACCTTACCTGAGACAGCCGGCCAAACCACATAAAGTATATAAAACGGTGGTGGTGACGACGCATGCTGTTGAAAATGGTGGCGGCAGAATTAGTTGTTGTTGACGGCGGTAGTCAGTATCATATGCAGGTGGCGGACGGTGTTTTAGGTTTGAGAGAGAGAGAGAGAGAGATGAATGTAAATATGTTGGTGGTGTGCTTGTTTAGGGTGAGTTCAGGTGTTTATACCAACAAAAATGGTCTATGTGTGTTTATTTGTTTAGGGGGTTTTTATATATTGTGTAATGGGTTGTTACAAATAAACATAAATACACTTAAATGTTGAGATGAACTCTTACGAATTAAGCTTTTATGAAACGAACTACATAAGTACACTTGAATTTTTAGTTGTAACCGTAACTTTTAAATTTTTTAGGTGAACTTGACTAATGACTTATATAAACTTTCCCAAAGAAAAAATGTTTTTTACTTAAAAATTTTAAAACTTCTAAAATTAAAATGGGCTAAATGCTTTATAAAGTAGTAAAGATAGAGATAATTAAGGTAGTTGTTATGAGTTTTGGTATAAAGGATTGAAACTTTCAACGACAATTTAATGCCATTCTTTTGTTAATGTAGTTTCTTTTTCCTCTTTCCATTCATTGTTACGTACCATTCACCTCATTCACTTAAATATTAATATGTACCCTTCCAAATATTAAATCAATCATTATTGTTTGTACAAAATATGTTACGGGTTAGAATGATGGATTTGGATGGTTATTGGACTAGGCCCAAGGGTGGGATCTTGTACTAAACCAAGTGATGAGATTGATTCCCTGCACAATCAAAGGTAAACCGTTAGTCTTACCGTGGGGACAGACCCCACGATTGGACTCCGGCGTGAGGGTAAGTACACATATTTATCAGAGAATGTCAGAGTATGTGTTCGTAAAATATGATTAGAGAATCGTACCTTGTGGGATGTCATAGTACCCCTTTTTATAGGTCGCCAAATATTAGGTTTTCCTAGTATTTCACTTGGGCCTGTTGATAGGCAGAAATGGGACCCTCGTCAGATAAGAGTCCACTTGTAATCGTGACTTGCGGACATGGGTTTGCCTAGCGGACTTCCGATCGCCTGCGGAAGTGTCCTCTGAAAACCTTTCATCCATCTTGCTGCCTCCGGACCGCAACCAGTTTAGCCTGGGCTTAGCTTTAGTCCATTGTGCTTTTTGATTGTTCTATAGGTCTTGGGCCCACGTACGGCTTATGTAGCCCAGGCCCGAAGGCCTGCTCTACGTATTATACGTCATTAAGTCCCCCCAGTTTAGTATGTCTATTGCGTGCGACTTTGTAGCGTGCGGTAGGTATTACTAGACTCAGGTTCCGGTATTACTCTTTTCCTTGCATCTTCTGCGTTTGCTAGTTTCGTCGTGACATTTCTTTCCCTTGTTAGGTAAGATGTGGGTAACGTGGCCTCTTCGTGACCTTTCACATTCTGACTGATTTGACGGTTTAGTCCACTTTCTCAACTTTCATTACTATCTTTACTTTTAATCCTAACCGTTGACTCGGAAGTCATGGCCACGTGTAAGCATCTGAAAAACCCTTTCTTTTACTATACCGAGAGTATAAATACTCGATTTGGTTTTCACTGTTTTCTTTTTTATCTTCTTTCACTTATTTCGCCATTGTTAAAGTTTTCGAGCTTTTTAACCTTGTTTAATCTGTTCTTTACCAATCTTCGAAGGATTTCAAGTGGTCAGGAAGTTTTTAAGCTCCTTTCTTCCATCATGAATTCCATTACAGATATTAAGTGTGCTCTCACCCGGAAAGCATTTGATGCTTTTTGTACTAAATATCACATACCAGAGGAGGTACACCCTGTTTTGCCCAATCAGAATGACACCATGCATGAAAGGCCTGCTGGGAAGATTGGGTTGTACACTAGATTTTTTGATTATGCCAACTTTAGGTTACCCTTGTCTTCCTTCCTTGTTGATGTGCTTAGGCACTTCCGTATCAATATATCTTAACTTTCTATGATTGGTGCCGTCAAGGTTTCTCACTTTGAAATCTGGTGCCGTATCTATGGGAACATACCCACTGTTGGATTATTTCGATGCTTTTATGTAAATTCTAAAAAGAATGGATGGATGTCCTTTAGTAAGCGTTCTGATAATGCTCACGTCTGTTATATGAAACCTCTTGATTCTCTTAAAAATTAGAACGATCACTTTTTCTGGGTTGATAGCTTTGCTTGCCCTGCACTTTTTCTATGGCATACTGCCAAAAAACATGACTATAGATCCTGCTCCGGTAGCAGCTGATTTTAATGCACAAGATTATGCTACTCTTGTCGCTCATCCCTCTCCATTTTGAAAGTTTCCAAAAGAATTCTTGTGCTTGGTTGGACTGAACCGCCATTACACTTTGGATGAGGAAATTTATCCTCGGTTTTTGCATAAGGATGGAGAGGGTGGGTGCCATTGGTTGTATATGTGTCATGCATTTTACCATTTGTTGCTTTGTTTCTAACTGTGTGTTTGTTTTACGCAGACATGGATATCTTTGCTTTCATACATACCTCAGATCCCACCAAGGTGAAAATTGTTGAGCGGGAACGGAATGAGGATGAACCTTTGTTGCTGCAGACACTCGTTGGTCGCACGGTTCCTCTGCTTCCGATTGCACCTGATCGTGCTGAAAGTAAGCTTGAAGCAAGTGTTGACAAACTTTTTGACGAGAGTGGAAGTGGTAATCAAACGAAACAGGGAGGTTTCGTATGTAATGGGAGAGGTGCTGATATTCAGCTGGTTAGTGAGGCTATGGATACTGTTGCTGAAGATGTGGCTCATTTGCAGCCAAGACGTCAAAGGAAAAGGAAAACCATGGTTGTAGGTGCGGGTGAGGCTTCACATCCTCCTAAAAAGTTAAGTGAGGATCACAGAACTCCGAGTGGGCCTTCTATAGCTGGAAAATCTAGGTCTGCAGTCTAGAGGTTACTTGTTGGGGCTGTACTGAATGCTGATGTCAGGGGTGAGGCTATTCCTACTTTGCCTTTTGTGACATCTTCTGTATCCGCCACGCCGGAGCGTGAGGGCGGAGATCATACTGACTCCGTGGTTGGACCCAATCTCCGAACTATTAGTGCTCCTCAAAGGTTTGTTATTTCTTCAGACTCTTCTCACCATTCTGGTGCTAATGTTGCGGAGGCTGAAGTTGATTCTCTTGTCAGGTCTTCTGTTCCACTAATGACAGTTGTCACTACCATTACCTCAACGGTTGATCCTGCTTTGGTTGTTTAAGAGAAACCTGTTAAACCTTTTCTGTTTTCTACTGATTCTTCTTCAGCTGGTGGAGCCGATCCCAATACTGGTTTCTTTTTAGATCTTTCTGCCAGCGACTTTCTTGTTGGTGGTATCCGCATTGAAAATTTATGTCCCCCAGTAGAGCATGACCAATGGGTCCCGCCTTGATAACGGTCGCGTCTGCTGTGAGATGGTTGATGAGTTTGCTCCTCTTAAGTTTTTTACGTCTGTTCGCAGAATGGAACATGACCAGCTATTTACTGAGTTTAATGTTAGAGCTGCTCGCCAAATGTCTTTGAGTGCTGAAGTAAGGATGCGTGCTGAGTATAATGTTAAGGAGAGACGAAGGTTGAAATCTGTTGTTGAGAAGCAAGATGAGTTACTGAAGGTTAGGGAAGGAGAGATTGAGAATCTGAAGGAGCGGCTATTGCTAAGGGAAGCGAAAGTCGCGAAAGCCATTCGTCTTCGTGCTGAAGCTTCCAAATTTGAGACTATGGAGAAGTCCTTTCAGGATGAGGTGATCGCTTTAAAAGAGCATAACACCATCCTTGAAAAGGAGCGAAATGCTCTGGATGTGAAGGCGATGGATCTTGAAGCTTCAGTGATAGGCAAGGAACATGAACTGACTGGTTTGAATGCCCAGCTTACGTCCGTCAAATCTCAAAATGACACCCTTGTGGATCGGGTACGTACTTTTATACTTAGCTCTTTGCATATCTTTCTGTTCTATTTTCTTATCTTTATGTTTCCGCATAATCATAGGTACATAAGCTGGAGCTTTCTTCTTCTGGACTCCAAGAGAAGGTCATGTTGTATGAAAATTGCATGGAACAGCTTGAGAAATTTCAAGATGATCGAATGAAAGTTATTAATGAAAAATTTGACAAGTTGTGTACTGATTTTGTGGAAATGGCCCTTCACTTGGAAGAGAAATTTTATCCGCGCCTTCTAACTACCATTTTCGGCCGCAGATGGTTTCTGACCCATGTAACACCCCCAAAAATCAGGACAACGCAGCGGAATGGTAACATTGGGGTGCTACTTCAGGGCACAAAACACAAG
>BQNB010055598.1:13721-36297 GCA_026074375.1 Tanacetum coccineum
GTAGGGTTCCTTTTATACACTAAGGAAACCCTAATGGGCTTACAAAACGCGTACAATGATAATGCATATCTATTCCTAATTTAACTCATGCATATCATAATAGCAGTACTAACTATATATGACTAACAACACTAACTATTAACTAACAATACTAACTATACTAGCAGTACTAACAATGTACTGGCAGTACTAACTAATATAAATAACAGTACTAATGACTTAGACTGTTTTCACAAATCTTCATCAACAGCACTAACCATCACCAGCAGTATCAAGTTGAACCAGCAGTACTAACTTGTAGAAGTCCATAATTCCCAACACTTCGTTTTCTTCTTCTATGTCTAACCCTGTTGATGATGAGTCTTCCGTCGAAGAAGTCCCAACCCCAAAGAAGAAGTCATCAAAACGACGTCTAAAAATGACGACGATGAGCATCGTAACATTCCATGGACCGTTAAAGAAGATTTGCGTTGTGCAAAGCTTGGGTTTGTACATCTAAGAAGATAGTTGTAAAGTAATATAAAGAAATAGAATGGGTTTTAGGTGGAGGTCTTAGGTTACTTTGAGAAAGAAATGAAGGTATTCGGTGTTTGAACATATGATTCGTTAAACGGTAAATGGAATGGATTGCGTCCTAAAATGGGTCAATTTTGTGTAGTGTACGTGATGATGTGTCATTTTATACACTTTTTCAGGGTCATTTAACCCCCTAAATCATGCAAATATGCCCAAAGTATGTGCTTAATCGTTCGTCTTTGTCTTTTTAGCATTTGGATGGCATTTGGAGGAAATACACGTGACTTGGGATCAATTAGAGAAGAAACTGGCAAGACTACGACTCTACACGAACTATCTTGAAGAAAAGCATACAGTGCGTGGAGACGGCGTCGCCAATTACAAGCGATGGCGTCAAAGTTATCAAGTGACGGCGTCATGGAATTCTAGACGGCATTAGAACAAAGTCGACTTAAAAAACCTTAGAAGACCATTGCGGCACGACGACGTCAGGAACATAAAGCGACGCCGTCACGCTTGTTTTTTTATATATACAAATTCGTTTTTAGGGTTTTAGTGTGTAACTTTTGGGAGACGAACCCTAGTTTTAGAAGACGACTTTGGTAGCCTTTAGGCTCGTTTTTAGGGTGTCAAAACCCTCTTGTAACAGCCTCAACTGTATGATTTAATCAAGTGAAGTTCATTTATCCTTTATCACTTAATATGTCTATGTGTTTTATGATAGATTCTTGTTCTTCTCCTTTATTTGCCATGCAAGGCTAGATCTATTAGTATTTACTTATGATTGCATGAAACTTAGATTGTAGATCCTTTTAATGTTGCTTCTTGTGATGGATGTGCGTGTTAGGCTTTAGAAAACTAGCCATAATATATTAAATTGGCATAGACGTCTAGGGAAACGCGAGTGTGTAGAAAGGATACCATCGGTAACAGTCTTCATACTACCTTACCCTTAATATGGTTGATCCCTCTTAAGATATTTCAATTGCATTTAATATACTCTTAGGGGCCTTGTAATAGTCTTCATACTACCTTACTTGTGCGTTGCCTTAACAGAATATTAAATAGACGGCGGGTTCGTGTAATTCGTTCATGACTTAGGAAATACTTACACAGATCATCACAAGTGTGACAAAGCAACAAGATTAGAAGAAGCAATCTGAGGAGTAGTGCATGATTAAGTAAATACATTCGTTTATCATATAAGTTATCACCAAATTAGTTTAGATTTATTTTATTAATTATTAGTTTAATCAAACCAACCTCTCAAACCATGATATTTACCTGCTTCATAAAAACATAAAAATACAAAAAGAATCTTCTCTCAACCCCATAGACCTCTGTTAGATTCTGATCGAGCCTTCCCAACCTATTCCCCTAGAGAATGATAACAACCCCCGAGTCTTGCCTATACTACACTACAACGGTTAGGTACTCTGCCTAGGGAGTTGTAGAACTTCTTGTGAAGTCTTACGACAACCACATCAAGTTTTTTGCGCCGCTGCCAGGGAATAGTTAGGTTTCGACCATTGTTTAACTTAGGTCTACTCGCTCGATTCCTATCAAGTGTGATTTTTATTTTCGGTATATTAGCTTTCTCGTAGTCTATCTTTTCTTTATGTTATTTGTTTTGTAATCCATTTTTGTTGACCTCCATGGGAGACAAAAATCCTATCCGTACTCTTAGAGATTATTCCAAACCTAGCTACGAGGGCTACAGGAACACCATTGAGCTCCCCGAAGGGAATAATGTGGTGCCCCATCTATCCGACACCATTCGGTTGGTGCAAAACGGATGCTCATTCCACGGACTTTTGTTTGAGGATCCAAACCAACACCTTAAGGATTTTCTAAAACTAGTGGACTCACTTGACCTTAACGGTGACAATAGGGAAAGAACGCATCTGTGTTTATTTCAATTTTTCCTTCGCGGTCAAGCTAGCAATTGGCTTAAACGACTTCCAGCAGGATCCATCTCAACAAGGGAGGATCTTACCACTCGTTTCCTTGCTCAACTCTTTCCACCGGGAAGGACTGCAAAACTCTGTAACGACATCCTGATGTTCCAACAACATCACGGAGAGTCTCTTTCTGAAGCATGGACTAGTTTCAAGGACTTACTCCAAAAAGTCCCTCATCATGGCATCGATCTTTGGCTCCAAGTCCAAATCTTTTATGACCATGTCAATCCCACCACAAGACGAACCATTAACCAATCGGCCAGTGGTAAGCTTCGTGATAGAAACGCCAAAGAATCCTGGGCACTATTAGAGGACCTCGCCCTCTATGACAACAAAAGTTGGAACGACCCAAGGGACTTCGCTAAGCCGGTCAAGGCAATCTCTTTGCCTCAAGATGTCCCGAGTACATCCGATCGTCGTCTCGTCGAGCTCGAAAATCAAGTCCAACACTTGATGGAAGCTCATCTTGCTCCTAAGCAACCCGTTCAAGTGAACAAAATCACTTCTTCATGTTCTGCAGTGGTCCCCACGACACTTAGTATGCATTGGAAATCTCGAGTAAGCTTTTGTCGAATATGCGTCATCGTGTACCAACGAAGCAGGAGGCAAGTGGTGCACTTTCAAACCCACCTAACCGGTTTCAACCCAATGGTTTGATCCCGAACCGCCCCTTCAACAACAATCCTCAATGTTTTAACAATCAATCAAATCTTGAAGGATTGGTGTCCAACTTCATGACATCTCAAGACGCTAGATTGTCCAAGTTTAAAGCCGATTTCAAACAACAACAAAGCGAGATGACCAACAAAATTGACACAGTCTTGAAGGCCATCACTGATCGAATAACGGGAGCACTCCCAAGTGACACGGTCAAGAACCCGAAACTGAATGTTAATTCTACCTCTCTAGTTTTGTCTTCTCATTCTTACCCAATGGAAGATCCTTAATGCTCATCTCATCCTCCTAATTCGATCAATGCTGTCAAAACGTGTTCCAAAGAGATAAACCATTCCCAAAAGGACCAACTGTAAACGGTCACGAAAATTAGAACACGAAAAAGTAAAGAACCCGAGCAAACTTTAGAAGATGAACTCAAGGATTTGCATCTCAATCTACCGGTTCTTGAAGTCCTAGCTCATGCTCTAATGTATAATGCAATTCTAGACAAATACGTGGAGAGCTTAGAGCTAGGTGAAAATGGGTCCGCATTTATCCAAGGCAAAATGCCTAAAAGGATGGACGACCCCAGATTATTCACTCTACCTTGTAGACTAGGGGATTTCAAACCTTTTGATACCTTAGCTGATTTAGGGGCTTGTGTGAACATAATCCCGTTATACCTCTTCAAAAAACTCAACATAGGAATATTAGAGGAAACTAAACATGTTTTCGGGTTAGCAGATGGAACCAAGTCTTATCCTATTAGAATTGTTAGAGATGTAGAAGTCCACATAGAAAGACTAAAAGTCTTAAACGACTTTTACATAATCGGCATGAAGAAGGACCCCGAAACTCCTTTACTAGTAGGAAGAGGATTCCTAGCAACCGCCAATGCACTTATAGATTGTAGGAAAGCCAAAATAGCGATAGGAGAAGGGATCACTAGATCAATATTCGGTGTAAAAGGAATCAAACTAGGTAAAGAGTGTAACCCTTGCCCTTTTCTGTATTTTGAATGTTCTAATTTAGTCCTTTGACTATTTGACGTTTGTTAGTTTCATTAGAATTTGTACCGTGTTAACGGTGGTGGATTTATGTGAAATAACGTGATTGGTGATGATTTATGGTTATATGGTGTACAATAATCTCTTTTTAAGGGTATTATATTGATTGTGTTCTAGGTGGTTTGACCCATGAATAGCGTAAAATGCCAAAAACAAGTCCTGACACGTCCGATAATGTTCAAAATGAGTTTTGGGGAGTATAATGTGGAAATATATCATGTGAATACTCTAGGTTATTGGAAAAGTATTTTTAAAATAAGTAACAAAGTCAATAATATACCTTTATCTAATAAAAATGCGACATAAATAGCAGACACAATCTAAAGTATAATGACTTACCAAACCCTGATGACTTGTAGTCAATAATATACCTTTATTGGAAAAGTATTTTTAAAATAATATACCTTTATTGGAAAAGTATTTTTAAAATAAGGTATATGTCAATAATATACCTTTATCTAATAAAGTATAATGTGGGTCATATTGGAAAGTTTACAACATCTTATCCCAACCGTCATCTATGCCCCCTTCATCCACCTCAACTTTGTTATGAGTTTTCTTAGGAATTCCAATCATACAAACAGCTTCGCGAGTTTTGTAAGAGTTACCCTTTTGTTCCTTTATATGTCTTGGAAATGGCGTAAGTGGTACATAAGGTTGAACAACAGGCAAGTCACGAGGAACCGGCTCCTTCATGTCTTCCTTACCCATTTTTGTTTTTGCCTTGACTCTTTTACCTGTATTAGTGAGGACCATTTGGGCTAATTGATCAGCTTGTACCTGCAGGTACTTTGTTGTAGTGTCAAGTGACCTTAAGTTCAAGTCCGTGTTTTCAATAAATTTCCTAATCCATTCATCATTCGCAACTTTTTTTTATTGAAACAATATTCTATGATGGTTTCCTTTAAGGATCTTATATACTTGCTCTGCTCAACTGCCTTGTCCTCTTTTTTTAGAGGACACTCCTTGGTTAGATGCTCCTCTTTACAAATCTTGCAACTTACTTGAAAAACATGAATATTCTCTTTAAGTTTCTTCATATCTACGTTATCCAAGCTATCGTTGGTTCTTTCCCTAGTGGTTGCTCCATCATACCAGTTATGTGAATGGTCTACCATAATTTGTATTGAGTCAAGGGCTTGAGTTGGTGTCATAAGAGTAATAGAGTCGAGCATTATGTGGGTGGGGATGTCTAATTCAGTGTAGAAGATCTGAACCTTCTAATGGATGTTCAGATCGTGCAGTGGACATCTGAATAAAAGATCACTGTATCTTTCCCAAGTGTGATACAACATTTCATCTATCCCTTGTTAGAAAATCCAACTTTTTTCTAATTTCCTGGTAGTTTTAAAAGGTGGACAATATTGCCTGATGAATGCTTTTTCAAGAAGATCCCATGTATTGATCACTCCTGCAGTAAGCCTCTTCTCCCATCTCTTGGCTGCCCTTGTGAGTGTAATAGGAAACACTCTAAGCATTTTTGTGTCATGAGTGACGCCATGCGTGTGGAAAAGATATGCGATCTCCAACACTCTTCGCACATGTTCATGGGCATCTTCATCATCAGTACCTGCGAAAAGATTGCGTCTTAGTTCCTTCATAAACTGACTGTTGATCTCGAATTCGACGTCATTGCCAATCTCGGGTTTTACCACGCACGGTCTAATGTGATATTGAATTAAAGCCAAGTATTGTTCCATGGTGAGCATACTGATATCTACATCATCTCCCATATCTAAAAATTAACAAGTAAAACAAGTTGAATATACTCAAAAAGGAAAACTAAATTTACAAGAAGTCAAAAAATGTTGAAATAAAAACAAAATATATACAAAATTTCAAATTACAACTAATTTTAGCTCCCCGGCACCAAAAACTTGATGCGTAAATTTTTTTAAATAATTTATTACAAGTTTTAAATTTATAAAACTTTTCTACCGATGTCTACACGCACTAACAGGCAGATACCCCGGTCGTATGTAGTGTAGGACTGTAAATCTGAGGTCGTCCCAAGAGCTAAGTTTTATTAGTTTTAATTTGAAACATGTCACAAGTCTGAAAATGGTTTTGAATTGATTTGAAATATTGACTGGAAAATAAGTTGTGAAAAGTAAATGAGATAAGAACAGTTAGGGAGAGAAGCATGCTAACTGTTATGGTTGTCGTAAGGAACTTCTACAAGAAGTTTTACAACTCCATAGGCAGGGTACCTAACCGTTGTAGTGTAGTATAGGCAAGACTCGGGGATTGTTATCGTTCTCTAGGGGAATAGGTTGAGAAGGCTTGATCACGGTCTAACAGAATTCTAAGGGTTGAGAGAAGATTCTTTTTGTATTTTTATGTTTATCGGAAAGCAGGTAAATCATATATTTGAAAGGTTTGGTTGGTTTTAGCTATTAAACTAAATATAAACTACGCTAGTGGTGATAACAATATAATAAAAGATTGTGTTTATTTAATCATGTATTACTCCCTAGATTGCTTCTCCTAGTGTTGTTGCTTTGTCACACTTGTAATGATCTATGTAATTATTTCCTAAGTCATGAACGAATTACACGAACCCGTCGTCTATTTAATATTCCGTTAAGGCAGCGCACAAGTAAGGTAGTATGAAGACTATTACATGGCCCTTAAGAGTATATTAAATGCATTTGAAATATATTAAGAGTGGATCAACCATATAAGGGGCAATGTAGTATGAAGACTGTTACCCGATAACATCCTTTCTACACAATCATGTTTTCCTAGACATATCAACAGCGATACAGACAAAAGCTGGTTTTCTAAGACCTAACATGCATATTCATCACAAGAAGCAACACCACTAAGATCTACATCCTAGGTTTCATACAATCATAAATAAACACAATAGAAGGTTTAGCCAAGCATGTTAAAGGTAAAGCAAGAATAATAATGAATCAAACAACACATAGACATATTGAATGATTAAGATAATCTTACTTGATTAAAACATGAATTAAAGGAAGTACAATAGGGTTTTGAGGCCCTAAAATCGTCCCTAACAGCTGCTAAACGAACTAGGGTTCGTCCCTTTCTTTTACTCTAAAGTTACATACTTAAAACCCTAAAAACAGATTTGTATTTATAGGAAAATCGCTGCGACGGCGTCGCGTGTTAATCGTGACGCCATCATGAATAGAATATTCTAGATAATAGGCTAGGTCGTATAATTTGACGCCGTCTGGAGATCATGTGACGCCGTCTTGAGATGGGTTATGACGGTGTCATGTGTAATTTGTGATGTCGTCTCTAGCTTCTGAGTAGAAATTCTTGAGAGATGTTGGTGTAAGTTCGTAGTCTTGTCTGTTTCTTCTCCAAATGAGCCCAAGTCACGTGTATTTCCTCCAAATGCCTTCCAAATGCTGAATACCTAAAAAGGAACGATTAAGTACCTATTTTGGGCATAAATGCACGATTTAGGGGGTTAAACGACCCCGAAAAAGTGTATAAAATGACACCTCATCAAATACCCTTACACTTGGGATTTGTTTGTCCTCAAGCAAATAAACTTTTCTACCTAGACAATAGCAATATGAGGGTCATTTTTACCTACTCTTTAAAAGTATTTTACAACACAACCTTCTAGACCTTGTAATTAAAAGCACGAAAAGTATATACTAGCACCTCACATAAGTGTTTGGGATTCTCTCTTTCACTCGGTTGTATAATAAATTATAACATAATAGGGAAACGGAAAATCAACACTCATTACCTGTCATAGCATATAAATTACCATAGGCTTGGTAAAGGATCAAACCTCCACCCCTAAGCGCAAGCATTATTCATTACTATCTAAGAGGTCTTTTAAAGGGTTGTGGGGTGTAGGTGTAAGATAACATATAATGGAAACGGAAACGGATGGGATACATTTGGGTGGCTTTGGGTGAATTTGGAGTGGAAGGGTTAGCTAATTATTTACACGAATACACTTTGGTTTGGTTGCTAAGGCCCAGGACTCAAACCGAAATAACAAACTCCTACACAACTTACATCAACCTCTGTTCTTTTTTCTTTTCATAATTTTTCTCTTCTTTTTTAGAATAATATAATACATCATAACATGGGGTTTATAACACGTACCCCTACACTTAAGCTTTTACATGCTCGATGTTTACAATCTACTAATGAACACCGATTGAGGTGAATCAAAATAACATAGAGATCATCCAACAAACGTATGGGGGTATTGACTTAACTTTTCTTCCCCATTCATCCGCGAAATAAATACTACCTAATCGTCCCAAAACTGTATTTACAAGGATAAGGACTTAGCAACCGTGTACTCAAATAATTAACTTGGGTTAAAACAATAATGTACTAAAAGTGAGTACATACAAGGTAGGCTAAGGCGATTTGGGTGTAACAATTGGTTTAAGGGTTAACAATGCTCTTCATTAATAATCTGGAATCCACCAGAAAATTACAAGAACCGTGAAAAAGGATAGGCTCGGAGGGTTGTACTAGGGGTATCCTGCACTAATAATGAGTGCATGGCAAGGGTGTGGGATAGTTATATGATCGATGTGACCATCATAACAATTACAGGTTTAAAACATGGGTTAATCCTAATGCCTCTTATCAAGCAAATCCTAATACTTACTATGCGATCTCGGGATGCATCACAAAAACAAGTTCTAGAATTTAATATACTACCGGTACACTCATATAATTTAATACCGATCTCAATGCTCCAGAAAAGGCGACGAAGACACGTACACATCCGTAACGACGGAATAGACACATGTGACTGCTCACTCCTTAACTCGAGAAAGCTAAAGGTATAAACTATCTTGGGTATCAATAATAGATACCCGAATTCCTAAAGATCTAAAGGCGAACCTCACATTTTTGGGGTGGAATTCTGAGGGTTATTGTGCTAGTCATATAAATTTCTATCCATGAGACGCTATTAATACTCGGTTTTTGTCGTGTTGTCAAACAATTTTTTTTGGTAAAAATCACCCTTTTATGCTATGTTTCGATATATTACCCATCATTTTAAGGACAAAGCAAATGGCAAATGAAAGAATAGTTTCTAAGGCTTATTCCCCCTACACTTAAGTTGAACATTGTCCCTAATGTTCTATAAAGGTACTCGTAAAAATGAATAAAGGGAAAAGAAAACAAGTAAAAGAAACTAGTACTCCCCTGGTTTGCTCAATAATGGAGAAGAAACATGCGATAACTGGTTAAATCGTCCTCCAAGAATCATCTAATGAAACTTCCTAAGAACTTCCAAGCTTCTTCTCGTCAAATATAACATGTAATCAAAGACAAAGACAACTATACCAAGCATAAAATGTGCGATTTACAAATATACAATATGAAATTAAGGTTGACTCGATAAAGCAGTAAAAATAGGATGAGAGAATTGTCAAACTCATTAGTTGTAGGTTTATAACAGAAGAGTACATATTTTAAATGTTATGCAAGTTTTATTTTCAAAAATAATTAAAAACTTTAAGTTTTCTGGACCTGGGCGTTTGACGCCGTCAGGAAAATCCTGACCCCGTCACAGGTGTCGTGGTGACAGCGTCACGTGTAAATCGTGACGCCGTCTCCACGTTCTGTGAAAACAATATTTTTGTTTTTGATGAAAAATTTTCTGCACTTGATTCCATAGGTTAATTCCTATACAAGTGGCTGGATAAAACATGAGATTTGACAATTCAATCATATGACCCGAAAATGACGCGAATTAATCTAAACAATTTATTTTGCATGTTTGAATTTGGTTCAAAAACCGGATAAATTCCCCTACACTTATTTTGTTGCAAAATACCTATGATTGCAAATAAGACGAAGTTACAAACAAAGCATGATTACAAACTAATTCAAACATAATAGAATAAACGATAAAGAATTAAAACACACAAGACACTCCTAAAATGCTATAAAAGTAAATATTGGGTTGCCTCCCAAAAAGCGCTTTTCTTTATTTTACGAGTCTTGTAGCTAGACTCGGAGTCACACGTTCTTACGTATCATAGAAGTGGTCCAAGTCGATAATTTCTCTTAGACTTTCTCTTTCGAAGAGTTTCCTAGTAGTGGGGATTGATTGTAGGGTTTTGGTGAACTCTTCTCCGTTGGGATCAATTAATCTAATCTTGGTGTGCCATGCTTCATCTCTGTTTTTGGGTGGTTTGTTCTAGTTAATTGGTTTTTTAATTAGGTCCTCTGATTCCCACATATTACTTTTAAGGTTAATGGGTATGGCTCCTAAGAATTCTACCATCCTCCTAAACACTAAGGTATCCTTAAAAGGATTGAGCTCGGCATCTCTAGCAATTTCCCATTCTCCGGGTAAATGGCAGTCTAAGAAGTCCTTCCTAGCATAATAAGGGGTTTGTGCGCCTACTCTTTCCGAGCGAGGTCGTGGTTTGTATGATTCCCTTTTTCCAAGTGTGGTCCAATAAGGTGCTTCTTCCTCTCCTAAGTCGACTCCTTTTACTCCGAATACTGACCTAGTGATTCCGTCTCCTACCGCTATTTTGGCCATCCTACAATCTATAACAGCGTTGGCGGTAGCTAAGAATCCTTTTCCCACTAGCAAAAGGGTTTCGGGGTCCTTCTTCATATCAATCACATAGAAGTCATTTAATAGTTTTAGTTTTCCTATGTGGACCTCTACGTCTTTCACAATCCCAACGGGGTAGGATCTGGTTCCGTCAACCAATCCAAAGATATGATTAGTCTCTTCTAATAGTCTGATGTTAAGCTTTTTAAAGAGGTAAAGTGGGATTATGTTTACGCATGATCCTAGATCAACCAAGGTGTCAAAAGGTTTTGAGTCCTTTAATCTACAAGGTAGAGTGAATAGTCAAGGGTCTTCCATCTTTGCAGGTACTTCATCTTGGACAAATGTTGGTCCATTTTTGCCTAGCTCTAAGCTCTTCACGTATTTATCTAATATAGCGTTATAGATTAGAGCGTGAGCTAGGACTTTAAGAACCGGTAGGTTAAGATGTAAATCCTAGAATTCATCTTTAAGAGTTGGTTTGGGTACCTCTGGTTGATGCGGTTCGATTTCAACCTTGGGTCCCTGAAGGCTTGTTTAGGAAATGGTTGCCTCTTTGAAATGTGCCTTGATAGCGTTGATTGAGGTGGACGGGTGAGATGAGCATTGCAGGCCCATTGTTGGGTAAGAACAAGCAGACAAAACTAGATGAGTCCTTTGGGTTCTTAACCGTGTCGCTAGGTAGAGCTCCTGCTATTCGATTAGTGATGGCTTTCAACATTGTGTCGATTTTGTTGGTCATCTCACCTTGTTGTCATTTGAAATCGGCTTCAAACTTAGACAACCTGGCGTCTTGAGATGCCATGAAGTTAGATACCAATCCTTCTAGACTTGATTGATTGTTAAAGCTTTGAGGACGGTTATTGAAGGAACGGTTTGGGATTGAACTGTTGGGTTAGAACCGGTTAGGTGGGTTTGAAAAGTTATTTTGGGAATTTTGAGGTTGTCTCCACCTAAGGTTTGGGTGACTTCTACATGACAGATTGTAGGTGTCACTAAGATTGTTTTGCTCGGGCTTGAAAGTATACCACTTACCTTCCGCTTCATCGGTACGCGATGATGCGTATTCAACAAAGGCTTGTTCGGGATCTTCCATGCAATACTGAGTGTCGTGAGGACCACTGCAGATCTCACATGAGGTAGTGACTTTGTTCACTTGGGTAGGTTGTGTTAGAGCAAGATGAGCTTCCATCAAACGTTGGACTTGATTTTCGAGCTTGATTAGACGGCGGTCGGATGTACTCGGGACATCTTGAGGCAAAGCGATTACCTTGAATGGCTTAGCGAAATCCCTTGGGTCATTCCAACTTTCATTGTCATAGAGGGCGAGGTCCTCTAATAATGCCCAGGATTCTTTGGCGTTTAGGTCACGAAGCTTGCCACCGACCGATTGGTCAATGGTTCGTCTTGTGACAGGATTGACATGGTCATAAAAAATTTAGACTTGGAGCCAAAGGTCGATGCCATGATGAGGGACTTTTTGTAGTAAGTCCTTGAAACGAGTCCATGCTTCGGATAGAGATTCTCCATGATGTTGTTGGAACATCAGGATATCATTACGGAGTTTTGCGGTCCTTCCCGGTGGAAAGAATTGAGCAAGGAATCGGGTAGTAAGATCCTCCCATGTGGTGATGGATCCTGCTAGAAGACGTTCAAGCCAATTGCTATCTTGATCGCAAAGGGAAAATTGAAATAAACGCACGCGCGTTCTTTCCCTATTTTCACCGTCAAGGTCAAGTGAGTCCACTAGTTTTAGGAAATCCTTGAGGTGTTGGTTTGGATCCTCGGACCAAAGTCCATGGAATAAGCATCTGTTTTGCACCAACTAGATGGTGTCGGATCGAAGAGGTACCACGTTGTTCCCTATGGGGAGCTCAATGGTATTCATGTAGCCCTCGTAGGCAGTTTTGGATAATCTCCTAGAGTGCGGATAGATTCTCGTCTCCCAGTGGTTGACTAGAATCGGGTGTACGAAACAGATAACCCAAAGAACAGATAGACAATGAGAAAGGCTAATATTCGGAAATAAAATCTACTTGAAATGTCAAGCAAGTAGAAATTAAGCGTAATCTATTAACAGAACCTAACTATTCCCACGGCATACGGCACCAAAAACTTGTTGCGGTTGTCCGTAAGGGACTACAACAAGAAGTTTTACAACTCCCGAAAAGAAAAAACAAAAAGCAGTGTAACCTAACCGTTGTAAGTGTAGTATAGACGAAGACTCTGGGTTTGTTAATCGTTCTCTAGGGAATAGGTTAGGAAGGCCTCGATCACGGTCTAAACAAAATCTAATGGTTAAAAAGATCTTTTGTGTTTATATTTATGAAAGCGTAAATCAAATGTTAAGAGGTTTGGTTGGTAATAGCATTTAACTAAATATAAAACTAAGCTACTGGGATAACAATATAATAAAAGAATTATGATTAATTAAACATTTATTACACCCAAGATTTCTTCTCCAGGTGTAGTCTTTGTCACACTTGTTGATGATCTATGTAATTATTTCCTAAGTCATGAACAGATACGAACCCGCCGTCTATTTAATATTTCGCTAAAGGGGTGCAACGCAACAAGTAAGGTAGTATGAAGACAATACAAGCCCCTAAGAGTATATTAAATGTAATGAAATATATAATAGTAGGATCACCCATATAAGGGGCAAGGTAGTAATTTGAAAGACTATTACCCGAATGATATCTTTTCTACATAATCATGTTTCTATACATATACAACAGCGATATCAAACAAAAGCTGATTTCTAAGACTAACATGCAAATCATCACAAAAGCAACACCACTAAGATCTACATCCAGTTTCATACATCATAAATAAACCCAATAGAAGGTTTAGCCTACATGTTAAAGAGAATAAAGTAAAGATAATGAATCAAACAACACATAGACATATTGAATGATTAAGATAATCTTACTTGATTAAAACATGAATTGAAGGAAGTACAATAGGGTTTTGAGGCCCTAAAATCGTCCCTAACAGCTGCTAAACAAACTAGGGTTCGTCCCTTTCTTTTACTCTAAAGTTACACACTTAAAACCCTAAAAACGGATTTGTATTTATAGGAAAATCGCTGCGACGGCGTCGCGTGTTAATCGTGACGCCGTCGTGATAAGAATATTCTAGATCTTGGGCTGGGTCGTACAATCTGACTCCGTCTGGAGAACTTGTGACGCCGTCTTGAGATGGGTTGTGACGGCGTCACGTGTAATCTGTGACGCCGTCTCCAGCTTCTGAGTAGAAATTCTTGAGAGATGTTGGTGTAGGTTTGTAGTCTTGTCCGTTTCTTCTCCAAATGAGCCCAAGTCACGTGTATTTCCTCCAAATGCCTTCCAAATGCTAAATACCTGAAAAGGAACGATTAAGTACCTATTTTAGGCATAAATGCACGATTTAGGGGGTTAAACGACCCCGAAAAAGTGTATAAAATGACACCTCATTAATTCATCCCTGAAATTATCATGATATAAGTAATCCATCCTAGCTTCCCACTACTCTTCTTATATTCTTGCTTGTTCTTCTTATATTCTTTCTTGTTCTTCCATTGTTTACCTAAAGGCCTCTTCATCTAATTTCAATTGGTATTTGTGTCCAAAAAAATTACTAGTAACATTACTTTTACCACCACCTCTACCAATATTACCACCACCTTTGCCACTATTACCACCACCTCTGCCACTATTACTACCACCTCTGACATATATTCCACCACCTATAGATGCATAATTATTAACTACAAGATGTCTTTTTCTACCAGGTTGTTTTTTCTCAGTTGTAGGTCATTCTTACGTAATGCCTTATTGTGACCCTTTTGCCAATAAGTTTTACAAGTCATAGTCATACCCACCCTACTAATTTAGCTACAATTATTTTTAGAAGGTGCTTTAATTTTAGCCTTTTATGGTCTACCAGGCATCTTTCTTATTAATGGTGGTAAATGTAGAACATCATAACATAAGTAAATTCATAACTAGGTCAGCACTAGAAGTGCTTAGCCACTCATAGCAACAATACAATGAGAAATAATGAAAGAGATCTTGGATTAAAACATCATAATTCTTACAGGATGCATTTATGAATGATTAATACAAAAAGTAAGTAAAGTGACTTCTCCCTTGGACTTGTGGTGGAATTCTTTGACCTATGGAAGCTTGGTTCGCCTCTTGGTACTATGGTGGAAGGGTTGATATCGAGTGTGCAGAATGAGGGCTTTATTTATAGGTTTCGATTTGGTTATGGCGTAACTGATATGGTTAGTTACGGCGTAACCATGCTAATGTGGGCTTCCATGATACATGCTTAAAATGGGTTACGACGTAACTGTAGAGTACTAGTTACGCCGTAACTATGACTAGGATGAGTCATCATTCTTCAATGTGGCGGGTTACAATGTAATTGTGACGAAGCAGTTACGCCGTAACCATGGTGATGACTATACTTGCCTTCTTCGAGTTACGGCGTAATACCTGCGGAGTAGTTACGTTGTAACTGGTATTGATAATCTTCATTTTGCATTCTTTCCACGTCCAATTCCCGTGTCTCTTGCTCTAATGCTTGTATTCTTCCTATAAACGAAATATAAAGTGATTAAGTATCATTTTCAGACATTTATACAATAATTGCGAGCATTTTGTTAAGGATTTTGATACTAAAAAGTATTAATTATTTGATGTTATCACTGCAAAGAAACGAAATAGCTACAGGATTTGTTAATAAACATACCCTTATGGCCAAAACCTATTCTGCCAATCTCTATGCATTGTGATAGTCAATCTACACTACAAAAGCGTACAATCAAGTGTGCAATGGTATGTTCAGGCATATTGGACTTAGACACATGCAAGTCAATCAGTTAATAAATGATGGGGTGATTACCGTTAGTTTCTTACGAGCTAGTAAGAACTTAGCAGATCCTTTCACAAAAGGATTACTAAGAAAACTGATTGAAAGTACTCCACAAGGGATGAGACTCAAGCCCATGTACAAGTAGTCACCCATAATGGAACCTTGTATTGATGCTTGGTTATTCACCAAGTGTCTAAAGAAGTAAATGTACATCATCTGAATGTGACTGAAGTTTTACAATATTTATAAAATACCATCTCAGGGGTTAGTAGAACTTGGAACTGTAATGCAATTAAAGGTTGAACAAAATTCTTAATGGACTTATAACATAAATTGTGTTGGATTGTTTAAGTTACGGGAACAAGCTTGATAAGGTTCACCTATCTGAATATGGAAGTGAGGTGGCTTCCTATGAGTTCAAGGGCTTGGCTCTAAAGCATTATGAGAAACCAAGATAAGACCCATGGCCAGTTAAAGGGTTGGCATACAAATGGATTGAATGAACGAGAGGAAGGATATGCGTAAAGCGTTTTGGTTTAACATATAAAGGAAGATGGTTCAATGACTTTGGTTCAACCACTCTTACCCTAGTTAAGCTTAAGCGCTTTCACTACGTAAAGATTCAAGGTGTAATATTCAATCTTTACTTATGCATAACACCCCCGGGGATTTCTGAATCGGGTTAGGTCTTATGTGTCTTTCAAAATCTACGTCTATTTTGAAAATGGTGGGGGATTGTTGGAGAAATTTTCAAAATACTTTATGTTAAAATCATTTTAACTTTGAGTTTTAGGAATGAAAAAGAGTGTTTTGTTGTGTTTTGATGTTTACCCACGAAATGGCTATTAGCAACAGTTTTTTCTGTCACAAAACCGTCGCTAATGAATCATTACTATTGTAACGACGCGTCTATTTCGAAATTCTGGCGGCTATTTATGTTAAAAGGGTGACCATGATTGAACTATCGCGACTATTTCAAGATCTATCTGTTAGCGACAGATTTTCTGTCGCTAAGTCGTCGCTGAATCGTCGCTATTGGCATCTTTTTGTGAATCATTTTGACTGTTACGAACAGAAGTGTCGCTAAGGCCATTTAAAAGGGTATTGTAATTGTTTTTAAGGGTCACCATAGTGCCTATATAAAGAGGATGAATTTGCCAAGTAGAAATCATCGAAAACTCACAAAAAACACATACAAACCCTCTCTTTTAGTATACCCGATTGCTATAAATAATAGTGCTATAGAATTATTATATGTAGTGTCTTGAAATCCTCGATAACTCAGCGTTTCATCCGGATGATCACCACTTCGTGTAGTGTTGATAATTGCTACATACGTTGATTCATTGTATCTTGGGAGGCAATTCGCCGGTAACCCGGAACACGATTGTTTGAAAGAACGGTGAGGGAGAAATTGCTTTAAGGATAGAGAGAACTCGCCTTGAAGTAACAAGTAGTAGTTCAAATTCACTATCGTAAAACCATCTTTATCAAACCCCAAAACTAACAGCTTTTACGGTTGATGAGGTTGCTAACACATGTTCTTGTAGAATGTGGCAGATATCAGGTTTGCCTTGTGTTTGTTGTGGCTTGTATCTTTAAGTTAAATATGTTGGTTGAGCCATATGTGTCTTCATGATTTAGGGCATAAATGTTTAGTCAAGCTTATAATCAGTTTATGAAGCCAGTTGAATGTATTACATTTTGGCCAGATTGTAGCAACTTATCTAGGATTCTAGGACCTATTCCAAAGAAAATGCAGGTAGACCTGAAAAGAAAAGGATTAGGGCAAGTCATAAAAACAACTCTTTCACTAAAATATCTAAGGCTGGGATTTCAATGACTTGTCACAATTGTGGGGAACCAGGACATAACAAAAAAGGGTGTAAAAATCCAACAATACCAAAACCAGCAAAGGTGAAAGGGAAGGCTGGTAGATTAAAAAAGTCAGTGGCTACAGAGAACATAAATGTGGCAGATGATGAGGATATACCTAGGTTTGTAAACAACTCTATTAGTGAGTTTGATAGGGCTCCTTTTAAGAATTTTGTGGTTTTTAATAATGGAAAAAGGGTTAATCTAGGAAGGAATTAGAATAAAAATAAAAAGTGAGGGAAATTAGTAAGTAGTTATTTTATTAAGATAAGAGGAGGAAAAAGTAGTAGGGGTGGATTAGTACCAGCAGAGAGGTTAGGTAAGATTGATAGATGGTTAGGAGTGGATGCTGCAAGTTCAGACCTCATTGAGGATACACAGCCATTTCAAAGATCACATGTGGCCACCAACTTTAACCGAAATGATGCAACTATTATTCATGGGACACAACAGTCTCAAGTTATTCGAGGACTTGCATGAATGAAAGAAAATGTAACAACATCTCAAGGTCCTAACTTATCACCATTAATACCAATTGGAGTAAACTTGAGTACCTATTGCAAGACAGATATTCAGTAAACCAACAACTGAACCAACAACTCAACAATCACCAACTACTCAAGCAGCATCGGCTACTCAAAAATCACCATCTGGCAGACCACAATAGAGAAAAAGACATCAAGCACATGTTCTTCCACCAAGGGAAAAAAGCCAGAGGATTTTGCTTAAGAAAGTTTCAAAACCAATAACAAGTCCATGTTCCTCAGTTAACAATGAGATTGTCATTGAATATTTTGTTCACTGTATTGTGTGCAGATAACTATTAATGTTAGGTATATGTAACTTTTAAACTGTAACCGTTTGAAAGTGGTGCACTTAATCCTACTTTTATGCCCTATTTTGTATATGTAAGGGCTAGTATAATCTGTTGTATGTTCCGAGTGTAACAAACTATAGAAGTGTTGCACTTAATGTCACTTCCTTGCCCTATTTTGTAGATGGAAGGGCTAACATTATGTTGTTATGAAAGCACATGTAATGGATGATTGAGTTTTAATATTTTGTTTGTGAATTTGTTTGTATCATTACGAGTTAGCTTGTACCATAACTTAGGTTGTTGTAAGATGTTTTATAACAAAATTTTGTTACCATTACATAACCATAAAAAATTCATATGCAATACTTCTACAACTAAAAGTAACAATATTATGCAACAATAAAACAGTAGGGGTGGACAAACATGTTATCATTGCAATTGTTCTCATTGGTTAAACAACAATACAACTACCAAAATACATATCATAAAAGTACTTGAACATAAGAACACTTAGGTAATAACTAAAAACCCGAAAATGAACAAAATGACAACACCAAAAACAACCATCAGTGTGTCATAGACCTTGGCCTTCACCTTGAAAGCATTGTACTCCTTGCATATTTCTTTCAATACAAGATCTTGATTGTACATTTTGCCTTTAAGCTTACCACCATCATCTTGCTTGAATTTGTCTTTTTTTGTTGAACTTTAATTCAGCATTCAATTGCTCCTTCTGGACATAAACTTCATAAAATAGGTCTTTGTAGAATTCAAAAGGTAACTCATAATCAATAAATCCAGAAACACCACACATTTTTTTATCCTAATAAAAAACCCAAATGGAGAAAAAATAATTAAACCTACATAACAATTGCAAGTTAGGGAAAACTCACAGATTACATACATATATGGGACAACTCTTGAATCTACGACCCGAGATATCATTAGTCCAAGCAACACCTTCAAAGATTGGAAGTGGACAATCATAGTGGGTCCTAGTATGGATGTCAATAATGATATGGTGAAAGGAACGGGAAGAACATCCTGAAGAACGCATTGTAGCAACAGATTTAGGTGTGGATTGAAGGTGTGTGAATATGTGTGTGATTCTCTCTGTGAGAAGATAACCTAAAAATGTGATTTTGGTATGATAGATAAAGACCCCTAAACGGTTATATAATATTACGTGGCAAAATATAAAAGGGAAAAGTTTGGTAACTTGTACACGGTGGCAATACCGGGTTATGAGGTAGAATGCAACACTTCAAATGTTAAAAAACAAACTTTAAGGGTGATAAATGCATTTTTTTTGTTCGCTACACATAAAAGGATTTCGTGACAAATATGATACATTATCGTGCCATTAGCCCTTTTTAATTTTGTAAGAGTGTGTTTGGTTTGAGAGGTTGGGAGTGGGTTTTGGGGATGATGAAAAAAATGTTGTTTGGTTTGTTTGTGTGAGTCTCACAAATAAGATTAAGTAATACATTTTGAGTATGTGAAAATCCTAACAAATTTGTCTACTTTTGTTATATTTTCTTTTTTAAGTGGGTCATCTTTTAACATCAACTATTCATTTTTTTTTCTTATTTTTAGAATTTGTAAAATTTTAAATTATACTGTGGAAAACTAGAAGGGGGGGGGGGTGGGGGGGTTGGATATTTTTTTAGTGAGAGTGTTCTAGAATTGATGTTGAAAATTAAGAAAGTAAGAGATGTATAAGTTAAGAGGAATATAGAGTGTAGAAGGCGAGTTCACGAGGACAACTAAGGATTTTTAGTCGGTTCGGCTACCAGGACACATTCATTGCATTACTTCATTCCCTGAGTACCTACGCGAAGAGTTTGTTAATCATAGTCAACGAGCTACTGTTACTTTGGCTGGAGAACTTATACAACGTTGGGTACACTTTCTATTAGGTTATATAGATTGATCATGAATTATTCACATGCTACGATGATCTCTGATTATTAGAACACAATTACACTTTTGAAAATTTTTTTTTTTTGTGTACGAATTAACTCTGTCGCATCAAGAATATAATTGCCAATAGCAAGATTATCTCTTGAATGAAGTAAAGAATCTCAAGATCAGAGAAATAGACTTTGAGGCGTGCGTTAGATACTTTGGGAGGATTTTTGAGTCATAATTTTTTTTTGATAGTTGAAATTATATATATATATATAGGGGTGCGTTATATTGAGAACCCATTTTATTGACAGAACTCTACAGAACTATTTTAAAGCGATCTACACCGTTGGATCATTTAATCAATGGTCACTAATGCATGATGGCATTTATGTAAATAACTGAAATTAAAATTTGGTTGGAATGTATAAATAAGGGTATAATTGGTATTAAACATAATCATTTATTTTAGGGAGTTGCAATCAATATCATTTATATTAGGAAGTTACAATCAATATCATTTATTTATTTTAAGGAGTTACAATCAATATCCTTTATTTTAGGGAGTTACAATCAATATCATTTATTTTAGAAGTTTCAAAAGTGTTAATCTAAATCTGAATATACAATCAACACAAAATAAATCGTGTCATTTATTTTAGGAAGATTTATACAAAATATAGGAGATTTATACAAAAAAAAAGAACACATATGTTTTAAAATGAAAAAACATACATGTTTCACAAATAAAATATACATGTTTCTCTTATTATAAACCATTCATGTTTTATAATTAAAAAGAACATATATGTTGCAAAATGAAAAAACATACATGTTTCATAATGAATAGTACAACTATGTTTCAAATTTTATAAGCCATTCATGTGCTATAGTACATACATGTTTTACAATTAAAAAACATACATGTTTTACATACATGTATCTCAAATAAAGTAACATACATGTTTCTTAAAAAAACACCATTTAATTGAAAACATTATTAAAAAACATGTATGTAAATCGTGTTATTTATTATCAAAGAATAAATTGTATAATTTATTATTAGAGAATAAATCGCATCATTTATTTTAGAGAGTACAATCAATACAAAATAAATCTGAGAATACAATCAATATCATTAATATCATTAATACAAAATATATCGAGACATTTATTATAGGGAGTTTCAACTTTGACAAAAAACGGTGTTTATCTAAAATACCCAAAATATCCCTAGATAATAAATTGAATTAAATAAATGAAAAACAATTTATTAAATTCTGATTGGTCTAAAATAGTTCTGTAAAGTTCTGTCAATAAAATGGGTTCTCAATATAATACATCACTATATATATATATATATATTAAAGATCCAGTGAGAAATAAATAAAAATAAAAATTGATGAGAAGTGACTATAACCACACATTTAAGATACAACAAATTGCATTAGATATTTAAATGCATTTTTATTTATTTATATTTTCTCTATTCTTATTTAATTTAAAATATATACTAAATTTAAATTTAAATTCAAATTATAATCATAAACGCATCTACAAATCAACGGGCCTTAAATTTATTTTTTAAATTTTATTGTAATGTTTTTTATGAATAAAAGTTAATTTAGTTTTCAATTAAATTTGTTAAAAAAATCTCGTGACACTGATTTGGAGGTGTTGTTTTGAACTTTTTGATAACATATTATATTCGTGAGCAAAGAGAATACGCTCCAATCTGTTAGTTGGTTGGACCATACATATATCATTGCGTACTGTCATATACTACGTGACTCAGTTACTTTTACGTACTGTTTTCATTTCATTCTCACATCTCATCAGATATAATAATAATTCACACTTATTTATAACCATACATAAAACTTTGGTTATTTTCATCATCCTTGAAAAGAAACAAATGTGGCTGTTCGGAAGACCAGGACCATCCGGGTTCTCGGCGAACTCAACTGCGGAACAAGTAACTGATGGAATTGACGCTACTGGTCTCACCGCCATCGTTACAGGTTTCTGTATACTGTCGTCTTTTTCTAGGATTAATTATATATGCATGGGGACTTTTTTTTCTATCAAACACATCTACTATATAACAACTTCAAACCACAACCACACCTTTTTTTTTGGCTTATCTGATTTCGGCTTATGCTTCCTAAGCTCATTTTTTTCTAGCTTATTTTGAAACTTAGGGGGTTATCTAACCACATTATGACATAATATGTTATTAAATTTTAGATAAGCCATAAAAATTTAACTTATGACATATAAGTCGAAATCACATAAGCTTCAAGCTTTATGTTGTTTGAGAAGCTCTTAACCAGGTTCACGATCACATCGCCAACTCAAACCTTCTCATGACCAAGTT
>BQNB010055599.1:0-39040 GCA_026074375.1 Tanacetum coccineum
GGGTAACTTGGGAATTTCCTTAATCTCTCTTATTAGTATTATTATATTATATTTACGTGTATTAAAAACTCACAATCAAAGACTTCGGCTATAAATAGACTCATTGTAAACCTTTGAAAAAAGTTAGTAATCTAGTTTTTTAGTTTTTAGTAATCAGTTAGTTTTTAATTAATTTCAGTTTTTAATCTTAGCTTAATTCACAAGTCATTTACAGCTTTTTCTTTCAAGCTTTGTAACTCTTTCAAGTTTTAAATACAAATTTGAGGTTTTAAAGTTAACTCCAGTTATCAAGTTTCTTCATTGTATTGTTTTGTGTTCAAAAAGCCATCAATACAGCTTGTTTACAAACTGTTTTAATTAAGTCAAACTAAAAAGTTAAGTAGTTAAGGAAAAATCACAAAATTCACTCTCAATACACCACAGCTTATTTATTGGATGATAAGCCAGTTCTGGATGGGCTTATGGACTCTCACTAACTTGTTTAATACAAGCTAGAGCTTGTAGATTCATTGTTTGACCCTGTTTTGAGCAAGGGTGGTGTAAGTTTCTCTTTTTCTTATTGTTCTTATTTTCTGCAGAACTATTTTAGTGCTTATTTTACTTATTTGTTAGTTGAAAAATGTTTTGTACTACTTTCTTACTTAGCACTGTTAGTTTATTTGATAAAACTGTTAATTTTGAGTTAATACTGCTAGTTCACTTTTGGAACAGTACTAAAATAAAGCTACCAGTACTAACTCCAAGTTAGTACTGCTAGTTCATTTTCCTGGATTTCAAAGGTAACAGTACTAACTTACACTAGCAGTACTAACTTAAGTTAGTACTGTCAGTTAAAACTGTTAGTACTGTTTGTTCATTTTAGCTTATCAGCTTATTATTTCAGCTTGTTTAAGATTTCCTTAGCTTTTTAGAGTAGATTAAACCATTTTCCTTTACTGTTTGCTTATTTAAGTTTATTTTCCTTTTTAAAAGTATTCTCAATAGTTTATCAGTTTTAGTTTTCTAGCTCATTTATCATATTAGTTTATTCTAGTTGCTTATTCCAATTACTAAGTGCTTGTTAAGGTTAGGTGAACTTCTGTTTTAGCTTGTTTGCTTATTTATTAATTCTTTGTGTTTTGTTAGCCTAGCAGTACTAACCTTAAGCTAACAGTACTAACTTTAGCCTAGCAGTACTAACTCCAAGTTAGTACTGGTAGTTAAAACTGTTAGTACTGTTGTTAGTACTGTTGTGTTTATCTTGTTTAATTTAGCTTAATTGCTTTTTGTATTTGCTTATTTAGAGTTAGTTTAGCTTATTTAACTTGTCTTAAGTTTATTTGAGCTTATTTGTGTCTTAGTTTAAAGTTTTAAAGTGTTTTTGTCATTCCTAGTTTTGATTCTTGTTCCAGCTTATTCTCTTTGCTATTTTTATGTGCTTTTGCTTATTTTTATCAGTTTTAGTGCCCAATCATTCCTTGTGACATTCAAACACAAATCATAAATCGTCTTGCGATTTTCCATTTTAGCCTCGTTGGGACAAAACGACCCGGGAACACTCTATACTGCTTCCGGTTTTATTGCTCTCGCGGATTCTGATCCTTGTTGTGTATTTATATTTATAATTACTTATTGATACATAAAAAGAGGGGTGAGTTTGCGCGAGTCATTTAGCCATTCTTTTCTCATGGAAATCACAATCTCTAATAAGATGACCAAAACTGCCACATACAAAACATGCCTTTCTAGTAAACCTATATCCGAAACCTATATTTTTGAACATTAAACCATTCTAGTCTCTCTTTTCAGCTTTAGGATTCAGACTACATGTGTTTTGTTCTTTAACAATTTCCCTAGGAGTTTTTGCATGCTTAACAGTATTAACAAAAGCAAAACTAGGTTTTTCCTGTTCTTTGGAAGGTTTAATCACATATTCATCATCACTGTCTGACTCATACTTCTTAATGATAGGATCATCAGACCAAACTTTAGGTTTACTGATAGCTTTGGGTTCATTTACAGCTGGTTTAGACACAAATTCAAGTGTTTCTACACTAGAATTAGATTCACAAGAGGCAAAATCACTGGTTTTAGCATCAGATTTACTAATTTTAGACTGTTTTGGACTATATGTAAACTTTGACTTATCTATTCCAAAATCAGATTTAGGAGGCATGTAGATTCTATCATTGGAGGAGGAACTGCATGCATTCCTTCAACTTTTGCAAATCTATCATACACAGGACTATCTTCTACATCGCTAGACATACTGTCAAATACACTTTCAAGAACTTCATTTTCATAACTTAGAACACCTTCATGTATTTAATCTCCATACCCAAGCCCAGATTTGTCCTTAGCACTCATCTGAATATTTAGCAGTTTACTAAGACCTTTAGAAGAACTTTGAAAATTTTCAAGTTTGGTTTTTAATTCTTCCTTTTCTTTTACAGCTTCTGCTAGTAGTTTCTTATGATATATGAGCACATTAGTTTTATCATCTAAATCAATTTTCATAAACCTAATTTTTTCTTCATAAACATGTTGATTTTTCTGATGACAGACCAATTGAGCTTCTACCTTTTTTAAAGCTTAAGTATAGGCTTGAATTTCTATACTAGCATCACCAAGTTGTTCCCTTTGTTCATCATATAATTTCTTAAGCTTAGCATAAGATTCGTCACATTCTTTTGAACAAGATGTTACCTCAGTGTCTGAGCCTAAATTGTTGTAAGCCATCAAAGCAAAGTTCTCTTGCTTATCTTATGCATGACCAGTCCAATCAACACTATCCCTATCAAGAGTTACCAAAGCTTTAGGTTCCTTCTATTTTCCAGGTCTCCTCCCATTGTCTTTTGCTTAATATCCAGTGTTCCTTACATCTCTCCTTCTGCTTTCTTGATTTCCTTTTGATCTGCACTCTCTAGAAAACTAACCCTGTGTTTGTGCAATTGAAGAACTCACCTGGTCCTTGTCAAATCTAACTGGTACCTTGGCATCAACTGCAAGCTTTTTCTCCCTGTCTTTTGTAAAACTTCTTCAATCTCATGGAAATCATGGCCACTTGCCATTTCAAATCCATCTCTTCTAAATCAAACTCATCAACCTATTCAAGATCCTCATGATCCAATTGTAGACCACCTGATTGATTAGCAAAGAAAGAGTACATGAGTTCATCAGTGTATGATGAAGAACCCTTCCCTTTGTGAGTTATTATGGACAGAAGAAGTAAACAACATATCATACTAACTCAATTAGTACTACTTAGTGCTTAGAAGAAACAAGGCAACATCTATGCACTAGAAGAGAATCCAGTAGATCCTTTAACATCAGGATCAAAGACACTAGATTGTTTGTAGAGATCATCACAACTAAGACTGTCCATCCTGGCTTGGTCCTCATGTCAGGATACTTGGACAGGAAGCAGGTAAAGACCATAAGGGAATCTTCTGATTGCACCTCTAATGGATACGCCTGCACCATTGAATCTCCAGTTGACTTAGAAGACTCTAAAAACCTGTCATAACCTTGTGCTAATCCTCTGATTTGGGATACAAAAAAGCTTTCAAATTTTTGCTTTAGATGTATTTTTATGCTTCTTCTTAGATTAATCCCATTTCCACCAAATCTGGATTTATAGCTTTCGCCACATCTCTTTAGCATCATCATTTTTATGTGAAATTTTGTTAAATGGTCTTCTGGTATAGACATGAGCAAGGTAGTCCTTGCTTTTCTTTCTCTCTCTCTAGCCAAAATCTCTTCAGCAGTTTTAGGAGGCAAAACACTTATTTGTCTATTTGTAACTGTTGAGACTTGTACAGGACCATTTCCTGTTTTTTTGACAGTTCCTATATAGGATAGTCCCTGTTAAGCCCCAAGTAATGTTCCTATTTTCATGGCCCATAAATCATACTCACCTTATCTTAGAATAGGAAGTTTAAAGGTTAACAGAGTGTGAGGGGCTTGTTGTGTTGGTGGAACTGGTGGTGGAATGTTAGCATTTTCATCATGATTTTCATCTTCTCCTGCCATTGAATAGATCTGTTAGCCTCAAAATACTGAGTCAAACAATGGAAGTTCGTTCATTAATTATATTAGGTCTCGGTCATTAATTAATATACGTTGTAATAGGCTAGACGGGCTCTTAAATGTAAGCTAACCGGTCACGTGTATCGGGTGAAAGCCCAAGTAATCTTGAGCCTGGCCCGTAGAATTACTAAAGGCATGAAAGCCTTTTAGTTTTGATACATATACACCTTACCAAGGAAGGTGAGGTGGGTTGGTCATTTGTAACTTTCATTTGTACAAGTAATCTTCCTTATTCTCTCTACTTTCCCTCTTTACTTTCTCTCTTTACAATTCTTTCTCATCTTCTTCCTTAATTTCTTGTTCTTAATTATGAAGTGAAGTGATTATTTGGATTCCGACATTTAGTATCAAGAGACTCGGGTAGATAGTGGTTGTTTTGTGGGTTAATAAGCTCAAAAATCTTTCCATCGTGGTTTATTTCTCTATATAAGCTCACGAATCAAAAAAAATTTGGGGCTTATTGTTTTGGTTTACTCATTTACATCTTGCTTCACTTGTTCTACACCTTCTTGTGTTTCATTTTTTGTAATAGGCTCAAAATTTCGTGGCTTATTTTCAAAATAAGCTCACGGCTAAAAAAAATTGGGTTTATTGATTTGTTTTGCTTGTTTACATCTTGCAATACTTGGTCTACATATTCTATTGGTCCTAAACTAGTACTTCGTTTTTCATTTTGCTAATTCTTGTTGCTTATTTCGGCTTATTTTAGGCTTATTTCAAGCTTATTTTCGTGGCTTATTTGAGTTTTGCTTATTCTTTTGTGGTCATAACCGGTCAAACAAGAGGAGACCAAGATCTACAATTTTAGCCTACAAAGACAAGGACACTTTGTTTGTTAAAGTGGTCCACACCCGAAAGTGACCTCAAGCGAAACATGTATATTAGGCCAAGCGGAATATGCAGGTTTAATGTAAGCGAAATATGCAGGTGAACCTCAAGTGAAATATTACATTAAACTAAAAAGAAACTGCCAAATTTCTTATAACTCAAGCGGAATATGTTTATCAAGCGAAACATGCAAAAGACCATGCGAAACATGTAATTTCAAGTCAAGCGAATTGTGTAATGTTTTGAAGCGAAATATGTCATTTTCAGTCCAAGCGAAATATGCAACTTTGATCAAGCGAAATGTGCAGTTTTCTAATTAAGCGAAATATGCAAATTCCTAAAGCGAAATATGCACACTTTCAAGCGAAATAAGTCAGTTTAGGAATTTAAACTTTCAAGACATTCAATTCACAACAAACAAACCTTAATCCAAATCAATTAACATTCACGGTTTTCTATTGATTTTGTAAAATCCCGCGAAAGACACAATTCTTTTCTCGGTTTTAATCATAGACTTGTAAAATCCCGTGAACGTTTATTGCCTTTCTTTTTACCACAACTTTAATCACAACAAATCTACTTAAGATCCTACAATCATTTTTCACTTCATAATTTTCAGTAAAATGGAAACAAAAGATACTTTATCTTTGTGTTCGAATTCGAAAGAACAACAAATGCAATAAATTCAAGACAAAGCAAAAAAGAGTTGCATGGTATCTTTTCGACAACTTCATTCACACCTCAAGCTTCTTTCAAACAACAACTTCACATGGAACTCGAAACCGAGTCCTTGGAATACAAACCGTGCATTTGCGACACTCTTTAGTCAAGATATAGAGACTTTCACAGGCACAATGTTCCTGAACGTGGACCAACTAGAAAAACAACTTGACAAAGATGAATTTCAAGAGAATGGATCCATGGCTGCTTTTAAAGTACTCGAGACACAGTTTTAGATGTTCATCAAGTCATGGATGTATATGGATGATGAATATGTTGTAATGAAAAGAACACTAAGAAACTAAAAATCGCATAGATAATAACAGAGCTAGAAAGATGTAGGGAGAATCGAAAGAGAGCAACTTACTTTCTACAATACACTCAACTCGAGATTCCAGAATTCCGTGACACACTGATCCAACACATGGAATCTGTGAAGAAGTCGATTGATAAAAGAGCATTGCATAAAAGAGAGTATGACATCTGGGTGAATGAAAGACAAATGCAGACAACAGAGGGAAAGGTTGATACGGGAAAAGCAATAGATGCTAGTTTGGTTAACACAGAAAGCATTGGGACAGAATCAAAAGAGCAGGATACAAGCAGCAGATCAGGGAAATGATGCACATGTTGATATGCAGATACTAGACCAATATATGAAAGGGCCAATGGCTAGTAACAAATAACTGCTGAATCAATATCATTACTACTATACAACACAATACTAAAGCAACTTGAAATTCAATAATGAAGAGAGGTTGACCAGAAATGCTAACAATGTCATGAACACATGCCTTTGCCTGCAAATTAACTGATAACTAGACAAACTAACTCTCAAATTAAACTTTTGAAATATGAAAAAAATCATCTTAAAGACCGTGCCCAATTTCAAAAGGATTTTTAACAATGGAAGTACATTGTGATAATCTTGAACTTAAATATTCAAAATCAAGCCTTTAAAAGAAAGGGCAACAGGTCCAATTTTCGAAAGTAAAAAGTAATGAACGCCAAGGTAAAACATGACATAGATGTAATGACACAATAAAAACAACGAATTTGAACAATAAAGTGGCTAAGTTTACTTAAGAAAAGAGACCTTTGAAAAGGCATTACAAAGAACTGTTTGATGCCTATAAAGACAACAACAGAATAAGAACATAGAACACACAAATTCTTTGATTGCAAATAATGATAAATTCAAAGCTCAACTTCAGTAAAAAGGGTTTGCAATTGCAGCATTAAAAATGAGTTAAGGATATTAACAGGAAATAGTGTGAATACTAAGTTTGCAAAATCATCAATCTTAGGGAAACCGGCTTTACAACCACGTAGAAACCAATCAGTATGTTAGACAACCATCTGCGGTTTAAAAATCTAAAAGACCAGAATTACAAAGCAACGTTTTTACCATCCCCCAATTGATGTCATAACGATTTGTGGAAAACCCGTCACTACACATTTTTTGCCAAAGGAAAGAGAATCTGTTGTTGCAAAACCTTCATCACAATGATTGCAACCTGGCTCATCTAGGATAGCTCTAAATGACATGGTTAATAAACACATCCAGAGGAGCTAAGAAAAAGACACAAGAAAGCTGTAGGAATTCAGAACCTAGTATGATGCCTTCTGCTAGATCACAAAGCACAACAAATGGTAGCAAACCAAAACCTAGGATCAATAATCAAAAGTCTAGGAATTGGCCTGCATCTAAGACTAGTTGTGTCACGACAAAGACCGTGCCCATAGCAGAACACTTTGGGAATTCTAGAAGATTTTCTGACTCCAAACATTTTGTATGCTCAACATGGCAGAAATGTGTCTTTACTGCCAATCATGATTCTTGTGTAACAAAATTCCTGAATGAAGTTAACTCACGTGCTAAGGTTCCATCCAATAAGACAACAAAAAGATACATACCCGTAGAGCAAACAAGTTTTGCAAAGAAACCAGAAAGACAGATTCCAAAAAGACACATGTCTTCAATCAAAAAGACTTCCGTTGTCCATGAGAAAACAATGACTCCTAGATCTTGTCTTAGGTGGAAACCGACGGGTAAAATTTTCCAGACAGTTGGTCTTAGGTGGGTTCCAACTGGAAAGATATTCACTTCCAGCACAACCAAGGTTGACAGTGAACCCCAAAATGGTTCAAATGAGGATATCACTAACCAATATGAATGCGAACAAACTCTTGATGTCAGTGCAGGTACTCTTAACTTAAGTGCAGGTACATCTTTCAATCCTAAAAAGGAAGGACTCAGAGTTTGGTTGCTGAAAAGACTGATATCTGAGAAACCAGGGCTTCAAGGAATTTTCATCTGATGGCATAAGCAATGACGTTTAGTTCACATCAGTTCAGGGCTGATCTTCATTCAAATGACTTCTGATTCATAACAGCTTCTCGAACTCGGAATTCTACGACACAGCAATGAAACTGTCACGTTCAAAGCTGGATCCAAAAGTTGTTCCTCAGAGACAGACAGTATACATCACGAAGAGTTGGATATTTACCATTCGCACCATACATAACAATGCTTGAGGTAACATGTACGATTTTTGAAAAAAAAAAAAAATACAAAAAAAAATATAAATATTTCAAAAAAGGAAATTTACAAAATCAAAAAAATTAATTGAACATGTTTCAAAAAATATTTTCTCGACATTGTCTCTTGGATCGATAAATTTACGTACCTATAAATGTTGATTACTATCGACACGGGGCGTGGTTGTAAATGAAGTTCGAACAGAGTTTTCAAATGCTTTCAAAACAAGTCATTTATAGTGTTTCTTAATGGCTTATGTCAAAATATTAGTACGGAACCGGACTCAACTAAAGGAAGTTTATTTCTTTTAAAAAGGGGGGGAACTAAAGGGATAACTTATCCTACAACGGAGAAATTCTATCGTTTCTCGGTTTGAGTTGTTATTACAAGGACCATTCAAAGTTTAAGCTCAAGAAAAAGGATAGTGTAACGCATAATAGTGCGTTACCCTTAGTAGTGGAAGAGAAGTCTTCTAACATGATGTTTTTTAAAATGTTGAACACAATTTTTCAAGAATTACTCACTGACGATTCATACTCTTTCAAACTTGTTGTGTTAACACTCCAATTTCAAGTCGGGTTTTTCGAAAAACATCATTTAATGTGTTTGGATACTAATCTCACGACCATTCTTATGTATTAAAACCATTCCCAAAAAAGTCTTCTTAATAACAAAGATAATAATGACATTCAATTAGAATGTAGTTATAAGATGACTAAGTGTTCAACCTCAATTTTATATCGATTTTACAACTTGGTATCATTTTTATTGGTGTCAAACATATGTAAAATTGAGGGGGAGCAAGATGACACAGTTCTAAATAATTCATGCTAAGCTTCAACATTTTTCCCCATGGCCTTTTCAAGACAAATTTTAATCACACAGTATTTCAAAATCGAAGTGACTTAGAATTTAAAATAAGGGGAGAAATGTAATTAAAATGTGATCTAAAGACTCAAAGTGCTATTCGAAAAAGGTTTTATGGTTACGATCTCATACCCTACAACATCTTATTTCACGACGATTCTGAAGACATAAGGTGGTAAGGTTAGGTATTTGTCCTATGATCCAACCAGAACCGGAGGGATCTACCCAAGGACACTCCATAGTTAGAAATAGCAGTCCTTAGGTATGATTGGAGATGAATGTGTATAAGGGAAGAATGCCGACTAAGATTGAGCTAACACTGGAACAATCACAACAAGGTGTTAGTAATGACGTCTTGGTAAGCATTGAAGGGGTTGAAGAATTAAAAAGAAATGTATGGATAAAGGGTGAAAAGAATGAAGCCCTCCACATAACTTAGGCAGAAACCGGGTCAATACATATGCTGTCAGAATCACAATGTTGATTGCTGACATTGAAGACGACATCATGGACCCAGTGATGCAATGCACAACCCTTCCCAGCCATTCGGGTTTCTCTCAAAAGAAACTTGTCTCATTTGTCACGGAGATACACACGACTTCTATTGACTTTCTCACTACGAGTTAGTTAATATTGAATAGGTGGCAGTCTGCTCCAGCCTCCGATTACTAAAACCAAAACGCACTAATCGAGTCTAGAGCCAAGAGATCATCAAATAAATCTCATTAGGACACATGTCATGACAAACACTTGTTGAACATCATTAAGTTCACAAGCTGTTAACAAGAGTCCTACGCATTATCCTTGTGATTCTGCCAGAACATTCAGAGTGATACTCTTTAGTATTCACAATGACGAATGGAAATCCTTCCAGTGTCATCATCAAACAGCACTGAGGTAGGTGACTTGCGAGATTCTATAGGAATCAAACTTGTGTCAACTGGAAAGAAACGATGGTGCGATTCAATATGAATCAAACTTGTTCCAGGAAATGAATTGACGACATAATCAGAAAGATAGTAACTATCTGATTCACTCTTACCGTGTTGTCTGCTTTGAGACGTTCCGGTAATGAGAACAAGCAAGCATGGTAAATCTAATACATCTGTGTTAGAAGATCCTACGCTTTGAGCTGGAAACCCTGTCAAGGAGATTCTTTGAATCTACCTGATCACAGGTACAGTATTTATACTGTAAAACGGTCCTACGGAACCGGAGGTTAATCTAACCAAATCCGGACGAATGACAAAGCCATATTCGTCCACCCGCTTTATTGCTAACTGTTTTATTTCAGGATACATAAAGATGGAGATGGTGATGCCTCATTCCAGCTGGAGTCGAATTCATTACCACATGCTCATGCTCAAACTACAAAGACATACTATAAGCATCAAGATTCAAGAATCATGAAAGCTCAAGAATTAAAGACAAAGACTTCCGCACAAACTCTGATATACAAGATCTTCCTTCAAAGATATCAAGTCTATCAAGGGAGATTGTTAGCAAGCTTTCAAGATGATGCAAAGTATGAGCATGTTGGTCAAGACACAAGATCGCAAGGTGGCAAAGATGATCAAGACAAGCAAGGAAAAGATTTAAAGATCTCGGACATAAAGACGAAGTCGAAAGACAATGACAAAGGCTCAAGATCAAAGATCACAAAGCATGAAGGAACAAGCCTACAACGAATTCAGAGACCAAGACCACAAGATCTTAACGACAAAAGCAATCTCATTGATCTCATGAAGGAGTGTCACAATGAACTCACTTCGGGGGAGATTGTTAGCCTCAAAATATTGAGTCGAACAATGGAAGTTCGTTCATTATATTAGGTCTCGGTCACTTAATTAATTATACGTTGTAATAGGCTACACGGGTAAACGGGCTCTTAAATGTAATCTAACCGGTCACGTGTATCGGGCGAAAGCCCAAGTAATCCCGAGCCCGGCCCGTAGAAATACCAAGGCATGAAAGCCTCTTGGTATTAACTATAAATTCCCCTCTCCAAGTATGGAGAGGGGGTTGGTTTCTTGTTAATTCTCACATTGTAATTTTGCAAGTAATCATCCAACTCTCATTTTTTTTCTCTCTACCTTTCTCTCTCTAACTTCTCTCTAAATTTCTTCATATCATCTCATCTTATTTTTCTTGTTTCAATAATGAAGTGAAAGTGATTTAATAGGGTATCCTACACGTGCAACCTCTAAGAACAATATTTGTTTCTGAAATTCTTCCATCGGTAAGTTCTACGGCATAAATAGTGTATAAAGTGGTTGGTGTAACATCAAGCAAAGCACTAAAGGTATTCGACACAAAACTTCTATCGGAACCCGAATCGAATAACATCGAAGCATAACAGTTATTGAGAAGAAACGTACCCGTGACAACGTTGGAATCAGGGTTTGTTCCTCCTCCACCAATAGAGTAAGCTTTCACCGTAGCTTCGTTACCTCCAGTCTGGTTTCCAGTCTTGTTTCCATTCTTGTTTCTTGTCTGGTTTCCACGGTTCTGATTCCTCAACTTAGGACAATCCTTCCTGAAATGTCCTGGTCTTTCACACTCATAACAAATAATACCCTGCTGATTTCCAACTAGAGCCCTCTGAGTGTTTGGAGCAATAGCAGTCCTACAATCCCTAGTCTGATGTCCAACCTTCTTACAGTTTCCACACCTTATAGTACACAACCCTTCATGGTGTCCATTTCAACCCATTTTAGCTTAAACCAACAATCAAATTTCATTAATAATCCTTAATACAAGGCCTAAGGTCAGTATCTATCATTCTTGATCCATTATACACGAATTATAAGCAAGAAACCCCAAGGAAACCTAATCAAACCTAAAATGACCTACGCACCGCCCCCCCCCCCCCTCCGCTATGTTTACTCAATTTCAACCCATTTTAACCCAAACCATTTGCTAATTTCCATTGATAAGCTTTAATATGAACCTTAAGGACATGTTTCAATCATTCTTTGATCAATGCCCATGAAATATAAGCCAAGAAAGTGAGTTCGAACCCATAATAACCAAAACAGACCCGCGGCTTGTTTTGCTTGCATTTTGACCCATTTTGAACTCTTCTTTGCACACAAGCACCTCCATGACTCACCCACATGTCTCCCAAGCTGCTTACCCACCTACTACAACATCTCTTTGGTCCAAATTGAAGCCACATCTCCCCTTTTGTGCCTATGGCAGCCGCGGCAAGCACATGGGTGTTCCAACACCTTCTAGTTATTTTCCACCATGCATACTCATCACATAGCCTCCCCACCTCATGCTATAGCATGTCCAAGTGTCCAACCTCAGATTTCAAAGCTCCCTTAGTCACCAAGACTTCATTCGCCTATAAATAGAACCCATAACTCTTCATTTCAAAGCATCCCCCATCTCTTCTTTCTATAACCCAATTGAGCAAACATTTTCTGCTCCATATGATCCTATGATCATCTAAGAATATCATACAAGCGAAGCTCTAAAGATTTGAAGCCCCGGGAACAAGATACAAGGCGTACGAGTGGAAATACTACCCGAAACGACCCATTTCCACCATTTTTGCTCCTTGAAGCTCAAACCCAGGTTCTGGATGTTCTACTTCTGCTTCTACACTCTTATAATGTTCATATGATCCTAAATATACTCTTGTTAAAGTTTCATAACTCAATTCATGCTCATTTTCCATTTTGATCCAAAACCGTACACCCGAAACCCTAATTTCATGTTTTTCTTAAAACTAAATGTTATAATGGTTAAATGTTGTTATAATCTATCCTAGCATGCTTAACTAATGTTAAAATAACCACTTTATTGATTATAGAAGGAATTTGATCTTAAAACCCGCGCGTTTACGTTTTAAAACCCTAATTTGACCCGTTTTGCTTCCTAGCTTAACGAATCGTTATTTTAAACTTTCGTTGTGTTAAATCTTCATATTATAGTTTATTATAACTTATAAATGTCTATTGAAATGTTAAAATAAGCTTGCATGGCAATTTGGACATGTTTTGTAATTATAATCCATGCAAGGGGTATATATCGTAACTTTTGGAAACTTATAACTAAAAGGACTAAAAATGTCATTTTATCAAAGTTATAACTACAGGGGTCTATTATGTCACTTTCCAAAGTACAAGGTTTACTTGGTATATCTTTTAAACTTGAAGGACCAAACTCGTAAAAGTGCAAACTCCGAGGGTATATTTTGCCACTTTTCAAACTCAAGGGTCTAAAATGTAACATTTTGAAAAAGTATAAAAATGTATTCAAAACATTACCTGACATAACTTTAATTAACGCTTGTCGTGCTTAACATTTCCAGATATTGAATAAAACGCTTAAAACCGATCATCCGGAAGCTATATCGTACCACAATACTAGGGAGCTTCATATTAAGAGGTTTCATCTTGGTATTACGTTCTGACTGAGTTGTTGGGTTTACGATTTAAAGTGCCCTAGCTCCTCAAATGTTTACTGAATGACTTCTGAATTATGATGGCCCGAACGGTGATACAATAATTCCAAACTCTCCAATCAAACTCATAACTCTTAAAACCAAAGTTCTAAAGTACAATCTTCCTAAGACTTGACATATTTACTCAGGTTGCGTGACGTGGATGTTTACTATCATTTTGCTATATCAACCTTCCTCGGTTAAGATTATGATATGGTCGTCAGCTTTCATTCTGAAATATTTATTGCATCTACCTATCAGGTGAAGTTCATAGCCTCGCTTTTACTTATTTACATGCTTTATAAACCCGCGAGGGGGATACATGCTCAATTGTTTTTAATATACACAAGTACTTAAAACCGATATTGTGAAGTTCATAGCCTCGCTTTTACTTATTTACATGCTTTATAAACCCGCGAGGGGGATACATGCTCAATTGTTTTTAATATACACAAGTACTTAAAACCGATATTGTGAAGTTCATAGCCTCGCTTTTACTTATTTACATGCTTTATAAACCTGCGAGGGGGATACATGCTCAATTTTTTTAATATACACAAGTACTTAAAACCGATATTGTGAAGTTCATAACCTCGCCTTTACTTATTTACATGTTTTATAAACCCGCGAGGGGGATACATGCTTGTTACAAACTCTTTTACATACTCGTTTATCTTATAACAATGTGATTACTTTTCAAGGACTTAGTGAGTTCATAGCCTCGCATTTTAATCTTTTCATAAACCCGTGAGGGGGATACATGCTATAAATTACGAATACAAGTGTTTTCCAAATTACATGCTATCCTGACATATCATTACAATTGCTGTCTAAGTTATCTATCCTACAAGTCGTTAAATTGACTTCAAGTCGTTAAATTGACTTTGGATATTAATATCATAAATCCTACAAGTCGTTAAATTTGACTTCAAGTCGTTAAATTGACTTTGGATATTAATGTGTTAATATCATAAATCCTACAAGTCGTTAAATTGACTTTGGGATGTTAATATGTTGATATTATGAGCTCTTCAAGTCATTAAATTGACTTTTGATGATAATGTGTTAGTGCGATGTGCTTAGACAAGGAACAAGGACAAGACAAGACGAAACAAGACAATAACGCAGGTAATAGAAAGTTTAAATAATACACTGTTACTATGATAATTGCATTCGTTGCAATCATTACTAATAACGGGTGTATAATAACAATACCATTTTCTATAATAATTGTGTTTATACAATTATTACACTATGACTTGTATTCAAACTGTTTATCAAACCTATGAATTTCACTCAACCTTTGTGTTGACTTTTTAGCATGTTTATCTCAGGTAATTGAGCAACTTACGGCACGGAGTGGCTGGGACTTGAAGATGGCTGAACTGTTATCATTCACACTTTATGTAACTAGATTTTGGGACCTGCATTTTGTAAAACTCTGATTTGAAATGAATGATAACATATCTTTTGAACAAACGTCTCTTTTGGGTCATTTTCTATGATTATGATTGTTGTATCCATGAAGTAATACCCCAGATTAGCTTCCGCTGCTATATGTAAAAATGGGGGTGTTACAGATTGGTATCAGTGCCATGGTTATAGAGAACAAGGTCAAAACCTTAACTATAACCACATTTCTTTTTCAGCCATCAAAGTCCTCCGTGCACTACATTCCGAACATCAATGTAAATGATAAATAAATCTATTATACAATTACTTAAATAACTTTATGTTATTTACAAAACCTGGGTTGGTGTAACAGAACGATGTCTTCTCCCAATCACTCTACTTCCGATATTGAGGATGCTTTTTCCTCTATGAATATTCTTAACTATACTTCGGTCTCATCGGATTATTTCCACTTCAACGGGAATCAGTTTCTTTTAACTCTTCGAAAACCTAAAGATTAATATGTAGTCCAACCATTAATCTCACCTTTCTACAATATCCTTGTTTGAAGGACGGACAAGCATTTTATCTAAGGAATTACCATTTCATCACCAATCCTATTACTTTACGCCAACTATATTTTGGACTCATCTCCGGTATTACCACCATCATTACTATTTGATCCTTGATATTTCTTTGTTCCTGAAGAACTATTACCATCTAAGAAACGAATCTGTTCCCCATCTTCTTCCTCAACTACGTTATCTAATCTATATCGGAATCAAACCCGTAATTTGGTATCACCATCTTCCTCAGTTTATACTCCTACCCTACCTCAGATATTTGAAATAGGGAAATGTTCAACTAAGATGTATTTGAAACATCACGAGGAACAAGTCAAAGATATTTTGAATTACTTAGAAGAACTCTCTTTTCACCGTATTGAGAAAATGGAAGACGAATTTTACAACTTGGCCGTGAAAGGAAATAATCTTAAGACTTATATTAGGAGATTTCAGGAATTAGCCGTCTTATACCCAAACATGGTACCAAACTCCGAGAAACTTATGGAAGTTTTCATTAGTGGATTACCTAGAAGCATTGAAGGAAATGTTACTGCCTCAAAACCTCAAAGTTTAGAGGAAGCCATCAACATAGCCCAGAGATTAATGGATCAGATAATAAAGCGTGATTCTGTGCAAGAAACCAATAATCACAAACGAAGGTTTGAAGATAGAAGAAACACCAACAATGACAACTATCAAAATAACCACAACAATCACAACCATAACAATGATTACCACCACCAGCAAAATAGAAGACAAGAAGCCTTCAGGACTTATACTGCTACCAATGGGTATACTGGAAATTGTCCTTTGTGTGAAAGATGCACCCTACATCACATAGGACCCTGCACTGTCAAGTGTCGTACTTGCAGCAGTTTAGGTCATCTAACCAAGAACTGCAGGAACCAAAGACCAACCACTAGAAACAATCTTCAAACAGTATCCGTAACTTATAATGCCTGTGGAAAGAAAGGACATTACATGAATCAGTGCTCAAAGGCAAATCACCAGGCCACAAGAAAGCATACTTAGAGACAAGTTTGCTTTTGTTCACTTTAGGATTTCTACCCTAGGAACAACTCTCGAGGATATTCAAGTTTCATCTGAATCTTCTCCAATCTGAAAACCCCAATCATCAAGCTACAATCCTTGTCGTTTGTTACTTTTATACTTAGTATAAGTATCAACTCTTTTAGAGTTTCATATGTAAAGTTATCCATGAAATAAATAAAGTGATGATTCCATTACATCTTGTTATCTGATGGTATCAAAATATGTGCTAGTTACTGTAAATCTATTATCGACACTTCTCATATTACGTCAAACTTGATTGGTGATTTGATACAAAAGATCTAGTTTGAAAACCTCTTCTGGCGGGGGTCCCATAAATCAGGCGGCCCCTTAATATACTTGGCGGCCCCCATATATATATGGGACCACCGGTAAAATAGTGATGTAATCTTTGATCTTAAAGTTTTATAATGGAAACGTATTCACCCCCTCTACGGTTTCCACATACATGCTAGTTGCAACTTGTTTACATATTCATTTACAATCTTTTACATACTTGATTGCATACTTGATCTCGTAACTCATTTATATACTCGGATACATGAACATTTACAAACTTATTACATGATTGCTTACAAACTCATTTTCATATCTCACGGTGACATATAATACTTGTTTTAATTATAGACGCAACAACTTTACTTTTACTCGAACGATTACAGATTAGCTTAGGTTGTATGAACTGTAAATCACTTAGAGGGTGAGCGCGAATGTTATAAAATAGATCTATTTGGGATTGACAATCCCCTTTCGGGTGACTAGCCATCACTGGTAACGAATGTTATACCATGTCGGAGCATGACTGGATTGGTGTCTAAAAGGCCAACAACTACATACTCATGAACTCTTACTGTGCCTTGAATAAAGTGGCATACATATAAGTCTACATCGCAATTTCATGAACTTAGGGGTTCAATCGTAATCATACATGGTGACTATTGTATTAGATACATTGGTCATGCATACTTTACAAACGCTTTGTTCGAACTATACTTAATTTATTTTTGTGACTATCGTATGCGATACAATAGTCATACACATCTTTGATTTAACGTTCATACATACATTTTTGGTGACTATTATAAGGATAGAAATGGTCATACACGCTTTACAAATCTTTGATCTAACATTTTTACTTATAAAACTCTATGAACTCACCAACTTTATGTTGACCATTTTAAGCATGTTTTTCTCAGGTGAATTAGATGCTTGGCTTACTTGATGTGCATTGGACTCTAAATTTGACAAGATTTCATTCATGGATTTCTACTACATACAAATGATCAAATATCGTTGTATTGCTTTTAAGCTTTTAATTATGATGCAATTATAGGATAAATGTTATATGAATTTCAAGAAAATCAACGAGATTACTTTTCAAACGACACATTTAGAGGTCATTCTTTTGTACCTTGTGCTATTATATTATGCAGTAACACTCCCGTACATAATTCTGCTGCGACACATTTTTGGAGGTGTTACAGATTGGTATCAGAGCACTAGCTATAGAGAACTAGGTTGCATATGTTACCTAGACTATAACTGTTTTCATAAACATTGCATCACATCAAACATTTTCAAAGTGCATACACACTACTTGCTTACTTGCTTACATTAGTTGTTACATTACATATGTAACACCCTCAAATCTGAGCACGCAGCGGAATGTTTGAATATCCGAGGGCGTTACATTTATGGATCAATGGCACAAGATCTAAGAACGACTACTAAACGTGTTGTTTGAAAAAGATACATTGGATTAACAAAATACTTGTTTGTTACATAAGCCCATGGCTTTAAATTGTTCAACAATATAAATAAAGATTTTGGTTTATAACAATTTTCCCCAAAATGTAATAAGACCCCAAATCTTAAGTGTTGACTCTTCAATTATTGACTTCCAATGTATCATCGCACCTCGTGCCTTATTGACCTGAAAAACATGCTTAAAACGTCAACATAAAGTTGGTGAATTCATAGGTTTATGTAAATCAATAGTAGGACCGCAAGATTTCCATGTGTATGATTAAGCAACAAACAAAAACATCATAAAAAGTAATTACATTTTCCTAAGCTCATGACACTGAAGCTCGACATATGTGAATGCAAATATATTTGCCAACGAGTGTCCGTGAATGATGTGCTAACCCTGCAACATCCCAAATTCGACATGGTATGCGTTCGTTCCCGGTGATAGCTAGTCACCCGAACGGGGATTGTCAATCCCTAATAGATCTATCCATAACATTCGCGCCCACACAATGTAATTCCCAATCACATCTATGCAATTAACAGTTCATGATCATGGACATAATGGGTTATGGTAACTCAGGCAAACACGTAATCATGGTATAAAATGTACACTTGCGTCCAATTTGTAAAACAAAGCATGTTCTCACCCCAAGGATGTAAATCATTTAAATAATTGTAAAACATGGGGCTATGAACTCACCTGAGTGAATAGTCCTCTGGAAATTGATAATAGATATCCAAGTATGAATCACACCGTCAAATACCTAAGTAAATACGGCCAGTCTTAGTCTACAAGTTTAGGCTAAAGACTCAATGTATAAACTACAATAAATTTGCTAGTTTATATATACTGTTATCACTTGTGTGGTGGTGTACGTGTTTAATGTATTTGAAATTGTTTGATGGCTCTTGGGAAAACGGATATACTTTCTTAATAAATATACTTATTTATTAAGTCGTAAATTAAACCCGTTTAATGTCCGAATATATTAATATTCGACCGATTCTTTAAGCGTTTTATTATTTCACTTTTGATCACAAATATACCCTTAAGCTTCTAGATATTACACTTTAGTCCCTAGGTTTATAAAATATAAACATTTACACTGTAAACCCTTTAGTTTTGATAATTACATAATTAGTCCTTTAAGTTTACAAAAATGAAATTTAGGTCTTTATAGTTACTACTGGTAGATATAGTCATTACTACTGGTAGCATATTAGTTACTCCTGGTAGAATAATATTGTCATTAGTACTGGTAGTACAATGGTTACTTCTGGTAGATTTAGTCATTACTATGGTAGCTTTTTAGTTACTCCTGGTAGAATTTTATTGTCATTAGTACTGGTAGTACCACTACTGGTTACTACTGGTAATGGTTATAGTTAGTCCGGTAGTAAAATGCATTCATTAAGCTTGATTTAAGTTTGCTTTAAAGCTGTTTGGCTTATTGATAACTGGATGAGCTTATTTTTTGCTTATTGGGCTTGTTGGCCAACAACTCATTTACTGAAAATTAAGTACCAAGGTGTTTTTTTTCCCTTCATTAAGGTTCGTTTGGTTTTTAAGGGGTATAGGTGCCTATATAAGTTTCATTATGATGTAGGTACCTTAATAAGTCGTAGGCTAATTACCTCTTTGTGGATTCTACTGTTGGTCTTGTTCGGCTTATTGGGCCCGCCTTGTGGCCGTAAGTTTTTTTAAAACAATTTGATTCTTTCCTACAGGTTCATGTTTCATATAAGCCTTGTAAGCTATGGGTGCTTAATTGTTAGTTTTGAGGAGCCTTCACTTATAGGTCGTTAAGGCGGTTGGGCAACTGAACGTGGCATGTTGGATACGTGAGTCGGTCCATTGGTTTTCTCTAACATATATAGGATTCGAAATAGTCTTAGCTATTTATTTTTCGTTTGTTAGCCCCTATACACTAGGTTCGTGTTACAATGCAAACATTTGTTTAAGTCGTGTATACCTTCAATAGCCTTTGTGTCGTTTTTTTCCTTAAAAAAAAGGGAGTTTTTTTACGTATGTTTTTCTTCATAACGGTAATGGTTTTCAAAACCTTATTTGTTACTAATTACAGTTTCTCAATTTCCTTTTTAGTTTTACCACCCACACCAGTGGTTAAGTGTATTCTTAATACGAATTCAGCTGTCACTAATTCATTTATCATGAGTTTGTTCTCAAGCTAGTATGATATACCATTCATACCATTTGCCCCATAGCTCGTCATTTATGAAAAGAATACGCATAATACGATTTCTCATGAGTTTGAATGTGGATCTTACAAAGGTTGTCCTTAGACGCCTTGTTTAAGGGTATGCGAGTAATGTGGCAATCCACGTGTGTAAAACGCGATCAATAACCAAATCTTAAAGCATTAATACTTTGTAAATGCCCAACCCTAGCTCGTGTACACTTCTTTAATCTCTTGTATGCTAACCAAGAGCACCTTGTTGTACCTTTAGGAAGAATGTGGGGCGTGTATGGTTTCTGTTACAAGGTAGCCGAATGTACAGAGGGAATTAATGAGGAATTAGCTTTTGCTTTTGAGGGAAGTTTTTGAGAGGTTTTAGAGTGTTCATAGTGTATTGTAGTGGTAGTGAATATTTATAGGAAATGAGCTAGTTACAATTCTTTGTACACGAACAAACCAAACCGTGACCCTAACACAAGTGGCTTTTCGGTTTGTGGTTTCTAGTTAAACTACACCTTGTTTTGTTTAAACCACCTCAAGTCATGTCTTAATTAGAATATATTTGTACAAGATTTGGTTTGATACTAGAATCTTATGGATTTTTACTAATACAGCATGTTGCCGTGACCCTAAAGTGGGCCAAGGGCAGGGTCTCATTGGTTTATTATCCAATGTGTAATAGGTTAGTGGAGAAATTTAGGAACATATTAATAAACCTAGGAGATGTACAAGTACTTGTGAGGATCTTTAGGAGATTTTCTAGGTGTGTTTGTGTGTGTAACCGGCCCTTAGTGGGTCCACCCCAATATATACAAAATTGATTTAATTTTTGTGTTTAAGGTTTCAAAGTGGTATTGGTTTGAGTCTAGGTAAGTCTAGTATATTTCCTTGGGGTATGTCCAAATGTATTTTATTGCAAAACATAGCCCTTTTACGTGATCAATAAAAATAAAATACGCAAAGTTAATAATTATCTTCTTAATAATTATTTATTTATGGTGGATGGGGACCTTAATTTATTTGATGGCCGTTTACATTAAACGATTATTTCTAGTCTACGCGATTTAGCTCTAAAGCAAAATTAAAAGTAAACGCGTATCGGATCAAAATAAATAGTGACAATTTAATATGAGTCGTAAAATGACCAGAAATTGAGAAATGTTACATGGAATGTAACCCTTGTCCTTTTAGTGAGTTTTAAATGCTCTAATTTAGTCCTTTGACTATTTGTATAACACCTTGTGTTTTCAAGTCATTGACGACGTCGATAAATCTACTATTTATTTTTAGTGTCGTACGCGTTTGCTTGTAATTTCATGTATTAAGTAAAATCGTGTAAGCTAAAAATTAGCGTTCAATGTAAACGGGCATCAAACAATTAAGCGTTTACATCAATCAAGTATTAAATAATTATTTTGAGAATAATTATGGTCTTTGTTCATTGTATTTTTATTGGTTGCGTAAATTGATTACGTTTTGCGATAAATTGCATTTAGGCATACCCGGAACCACCAAAACTTTTCTACGCTTCAACAAATACCCACGATTGTACCCAATACCTAAAGTTTTATTAAACTTTACCTAAGTAAATGTTGTTAGTCACCTTGTACACTAAGAAATAAAACAATACACCAATACTTGCAAGTAAACATCTTTTAAATAAATCTACAACTAGTACTGAATGAAATTTATTAGATATTGTGTTATATATCAAAGCTTTCTAGACCCTTATCTTTCCCCCCCCACCCCCGTTTACACAGGCTAAACAAACAACAATAGAATCATTTTGATACATAATTTTCATACCAAGTTGTCTTTGAACTTTACTAACTCATTAAAATACCGCATAATTGTTTCCTTTTGACCAAAAGACAAGAACACAACTATCCTTGAAACCCTCATCTTGCTTTTGAATACTATTGCAATCTTTTTGACTCTCCTAACTCTTATATGTACAAGTATGCAAGAGATAGAACACATACATGCAAAATACTTTAGTGAAAAATCAAACTATCCTTCCCTTTTTGCTCCTTTAAGCCCACAGCTCAAAACCCTCTTATATAATAATCCATACAAAATTTTCTTCAACCTATACACACATATACATATCATTCCTAAGATATTCTAAGATGTTTCCAAGCATTGGTTAGCCATTTGCAAGTAATTATCAAGAAAAGGGAAACTAGGGTTTTATTAGGGAAAGCTAGGGTTTTCTTGGTTGCTAGCTTGGGATTTAATCTAAACAAGGGTTTGATTGTAGTTAGTTCATCATCTTCGTTCCAACATAAGCGTCATTAGAAACTCTTTATGTTCCTTCATTATTTCATTATATGCATATGTACTTCTTTATAGCTTGAATCACCATTTAGGATTTTTAACATGTAAAAATGAGTTTTTACTTGTTTTCATCATTTAATACACTTTTACATGAGATATGTTGTTGATAACATCATGTTAAAAAGGACACATAAGTGTTTTACACTCTTGGTTAATCATGAAAATGATTATGTATAAGTTAGGGTTTTAAAAGTTTATTTAATATGTTTCAAGCAAAAGTATGGTAAATGACATATTAATCTTGGTTATGAACTTTTAGTCATGTTATATGAACACCAAAATAAGGTTACATTGGAAGTATAACTTTTGTACACTTATGGTTATATGTAAAAAAAGGGTTATGTATAAAAAGCTTAAAAAGTGTTAATGAAAGATTAGGGTTTTTAATGATTTACATGAAAAGCTACAAGTAAATGTGTATAATCAACATGATAAACTTGTTAATCTTGGTAATTTAGACATATGAGGACAATGATGGACTAATGGACTTTATTATATGTAACACATATAATATATATGGTATAAAAAGACTTGTGAAAAAGTTACAAAAGTTGAAAAGTGTAAAAACAAAGTTTACATATGGAATCAAGAAAGACATCTAACTTTCTGTTTTAATTCGACATACTACCTGCCCATTTTATATTTTTATAAAATAATACGTCTCATGACGATTCCAAAAAGCTAAGAAACTTGAAAAACGGATAAATAACGAAAAAGTTACGGTAAAAACAAGTTATACGATAAATAAACGGATTTATAAAAGAATTTTTATAAAACAATTTATAAAAATTATATAAAACAGCAAGTTTAGTATTTTTAACAGATTACACATATTTTTAGGATTCCAAATTGTTAAGAAACGAAAATTTTCAATTAATAATGAATGAGTTATGAATTTTGCGAGTTTACGACAATTAATATTTTTATAAAACTATTTTTATAAAAGTTACTATTCATGATAGAAACTTTTATTTTTGTAAACCTCATAAATCATTAGAACTTTCAATTACGAGAACGTGCTTGAAAGAATCGCTAAAAACGGAGCTATAACGAATAAAATACGACGTTTACGGGTTTTACGATAACTAAAACTATAAAAATAACTTTATAACTGATGTGAACAGTAAAAAGTACTGTTCATCAGGGGATTAAAAATATGAAAATGTCAAATTATGATAACTCGTCCTAATACGAAAGCGTGGGCATAAGAAACGTCAAAATCGGGCTTAAAACGCGAAAGTTACGCCAGTTTTACTACAACGGGAAATATAAACGTTTTAACTTATTAAACACAATTTTTCCAAAACAATTAGATGGTGATTAGCTATATAGAATTATGCATGGTAGTAATTACCCAATGTGATTAGTACTTATACGACCTTAATTTAAATAGGTTGCATCTGACGATTTGCGTGACGCATTATCTGTGATATTCTTGTTATTCGCTCACTCAAGGTGAGTTCATAGCCCCACGTTTTACATGATTTGTTTTACAAGTTTTTGGGGTGAGAAACATGCAATGTTTTATAACTAGACACAAGTGGTTAAGTTTCATATTATGATTACGTGTTGCCTAAGTAGCGATAACCCAATCTGAGCCCATTATCATGAACTGTCAATTACTGGACTGTGAGCGCGAATGTTATGAATAGATCTATTGGGATTGACATCCCCGTTCGGGTGATTAGCTATCACTGGGCAAACGAACGTATACCATGTCGAACATAGGATGTTGCGGGTTAGAACATCATCACGGGCAATGTAGGCCATTTATATGGTATTCATTTATGTCGAGCTTCAGTGTCATGAGCTTAGGGCAACGTAATTACATTTATATGATGTCTGCATCTGTTGCATTATCATACACTTGGGAAATCTTGTGGTCCTACAATATATGATTTATCAAACCTATGAATTCACCAACATTATTGTTGACGTTTTAAAGCAATGTTTTTCAGGGGATCAGTAAGCACGAGGTGCAAGGGATACATTGGTGGTTTTGATTTGGATATCATGCATTAAAGATTTTGTCGCATTACATTTTGTATAACTGTTATGGGCTAGAAATCTTTGTATTTTGAACAAGTGGACAAGTGAAGCTTCGGCTTATGTAACAAATACTTTGTTAAATCCAATGTATCAGTTTTAAACGACTTTTTGGTCGTTCTATATACATCTTGTGTTATTGATCTATGAAGTAACACGCCCCGGACCCTTATTCCGCTGCGACCCAATTTGGGGGTGTTACAGATTGGTATCAAGAGCCAAGGTTATAGAGAACCAGGTCAAATGTTTTTGCTGGACTATAACCGTTTTCAAACATCGAATTCATACAAAGGGGTTTTACACGGGACATACATATGTGCATACATTCATGCATACACTACTTGTTGCATTAGTTGGTTGGACTAGATGCATTCATAATTGATATACATGTTATGATATAAATGTATATTACTATAAGAGTCTTATATTAAATACTAATATAAGCTATTTTGAATTTTCAGATTCAGTCATGTCAGATTCGGATGAATCGGGGGTTACATACACGGAGGTTTCCAGCCCATTTGAGGGTTTATCAGACATAGGATCACCGAGAGCCGATGATCACGAGTACCTTGAGCTGCCTTGGATGCCAGAGGACCCATACGTGGAGGCCGCTCTTCAGGCCCCACCCTCTCCAGATTACGTGCCTGGCCCTGAGGAGCCAGAGCAGGCACCACCTTCGCCAGATTATGTTCCAGGCCCAGAGCATGCTGATGATGAGATTGTTGCTGAGGATCAGCCAATATGCTGAGGATGCCTCACCCACTACTTCTCCACCTGACTATGTCCCAGAGTATGATCCTGAGGCGGACCCGTAGGAGGATGACGATGAGGACCCCGAGGAGGATCCTGTCGATTATCCTGTCGATAGAGGAGATGACAACGATGATGAGGAAGGGTCATCAGAGGATGATGATATGGACATTGAGGCCGATGATAATGAGGAGGAGGAGGAGCACCTAGCTCCTGTCGACTCTGTAGTTGTTGCTTTACCAGCTACTGACCAGGCCCCATCTGCGGAGGAGACAAAGCCGTTTAAGACTGATGAGTCTGCGGCCACACCACCACCACACCCTACATATCGTATGACAGCTAGGATTTCTATTCCAGCTCCAGTACCTACATCTAGTATGGTCTGATTCAGAGGTTTGCCAAGATCTCGCTAAAATCTACTCCACCATCACACCGTGCTCTCCTCATAGTTCTCACCACTTCCCCAGATAACCTTCTCCCATCATACCACTATCACCACCCTCACACTGTGTTAACTTTCCATCACCACCTCCTAGCTCGCTATTCGATTCATTGGGCTAGTCGAGCGCTATGATCCGAATAGAGCTGAGGCCACCTTCTACTCCCATCTTACATTACACGCACCCTTCATACTCTCCCACCACAGATCAGATGCACCATCATTAGGGTTACCACCCATCCTTAGCCCAACAGTTTCCTACTTCATCACCACCATTGCTACTACCCTCTGCTAGTCGTAGGGAGGACATACCCGAGGTTACCTTACCACCTCGGAAGAGGTTAGGTATCGCTCTTGGTGTCGGATACAAGGTAGGAGAGAGCTCATCTGCTGCTGTTACTCGACCGGCTGGAGGTCTTAGGGCAGACTATAGCTTTGTAGCTACTATGGATAGGGAGATCAAACGTGATCCGGAGAGAGAGGTTGGATATGGGATCACCGACTCGTGGGATGAGATAGTTGAGACCCTACAGGGGGTGTAACATTCCGTATTTTAGGTCATTTATGACATCATCTATTTTGCTAATTATTTTGTTCTCGTACGCGATTACTTTTAATTTTAATAGTTAAGTTAAATCGCGTAAATTAAGAATCACCAATCAACGTAAACGGGCACCAAACAAATTTAAGTTTACGTCAAGTAATCATTATATTATTATTACTAAAGTAATAATTTACTTATTATGTTTTATTTTTATCGGTTACGTAAAACGTTTACGTTTCGCAATTTAATACGTTTAGGCATACCCGGAACCATCAAAATTAATCTACGCTTCAACAAATACCCAAAGTTTTATAAAATATCACCCATGTTAACATCTTTAGTCATATTATGCATAAAATAAATAAGCTAGATCATACACATTACAAGTTTTACCTTTATGATAAAAACTACAACTTATATCTTCAATTTAATACATGATATTTTACAAGACATCAAAATAATAATCTAGTACTCCCCCTCCTCCTTATTTTCGTGGGATGCTTCCCATATTAGGGAACCATGAGCACACAAACACTTAGCTAGGACCTTGTACAACCAAGACTCTTTATTACCTAGCCATGTATAGTAGTCTTGACCAAGACTTCCCTAAAAGCCTCATCTTGTCCCAAGACTAATACTTACAATCTTTGACTAAGTCCTAGTGATATATAAGGCATGCACTAGTTAGTTTATCACACACATCTCATTTCATTAACCAAAAAACTTCACAAACTCTCTTTGTCTCTCCCTCTAGCCCACGGCTCACTCTCACACCAAACAAACAATCCATACAAATTTTTCTACCACTTATACAAGCATACACACAACATATATAAGACCTACTAAGATAGTTTGAAGGTTAGGTTAAGTATGTATCAGTGTATGAAGCAAAGCAAGTGAAATTATGGTTTCTGGGAAATTAAGGTTTCTAATCTTGCAAGCTTGGTTTAAAAATATAAACAAGGGTTTAGATTATATTTCTCATCATCATTTATCACCTTAAGGTTATCTAAAACCCTTCATGTCTTTACTTTTATCATTTTTATGTGTTTACATGTTCTATATAACTAAATCACCACTTAGGATATGTTTAACTTGTAAAAGTGGATTTTTCTTGTAAACATGATTTTATGAACTTGTACAAATGTTATATGGATATAAATTTGGATCAATTGAACTTTATCAAATGTAAGACATGTATAATACTAAGTATTGTGATAACTTGTGGTATTTATTAAGTTGAAAAGTATAGAAAACAAGTTATAAAAATGAGCACACCTAAAGATTTCAAAAGGGGCTGTTGGATTTCGTATTTTAGACAGTAGGTTTAACACCTTAGAAAGATAGTACACCTCGTGACGATTCCAAAATGATAAGAAACTCGAAAAACCGATTTATAACGAAAAAGATACGACGATTTCAAGTTTACTTTAAATAAATACTTTTAAAAAACTATTTTTATAAAAAATTACTATTCACCCACAAAACTTATATTTTTAAAAACAACATTAATATGATAAAACTTAAATAACAGAACGTAACTCGAAAGAATCGCTAAAAACAGAGTTAAAACGAATAAGTTACGACATTTACGATAACTAAATCTATAAAACTAAATATATAACTGTTATGAACAGTAAAATCACTATTCCATAAAAAAACATCAAAATTTGAAAAGTGTTTTATATTTTAGATAACTCTTCATAATACGAAGCGTGGAGGTAAGAAACAAAGAAACGACTTATAAACGAGAAGTTACGCCAGTTTTACTAAAGTATACTATAAAACGTTTTACTTTATAAATATATATCACTAATACGATTAGATGGTGATGTAGCTATATAGAATGTATATATGGTTATTTTTAATCAAAGGATATTATATTACTATGATTTTCATAATGAGGACCTCTTCGGGGTGGCGTAACGACGAGTTTTGTTGGATTTAACGATTTAAAGTGTCCTAGCTCCTCATAAAAAGTACGTCACTACATGACCCCCTTAATTATGATATGCCCAACGATAGTATGATTAAGGCTATACGACCTATAAATAATCAAAGTGTTTTAGTACTTATACGACCTAATTGGATTAGGTTGCCTTCAGGATCCTTCGTGACGCATTTTTTCTAATTGTGAATACATGTTGATTACCATTTCCACTGGTCGAGGTGAGGTTCATAGCCCCCTATTACTACGTGAATTGATTATACAAAATCTATGGTGAATTACATTGCTTGTTTTACTATTGGACACAAGTGTTTTTCTAAGTGTTTTCAAAGTGTTTACAAAGTGTATGCTATCCAGATTTATTGCCTGATTATTAATGCCTAAGTTACCATATTGCCGTGAAGTCCCTATTAAACATGAACCGAATAATTGCTATTTAGTAATGCGCAGAAGTGTTTTTATAGATCTATACGGAAACTGACAATCCCCCCCCACCTTTTCCCTTTGGTCACTATTAGAACAAGTCATTTAAACATTGAGATGTGATCGGTTGTTTGGCAAGCACCTTTATTTTTGATTGTGGCACAAATTTACTTAAGGCTTCGTTCATGAGCTTAGTGCAATAATAAACACGTTTTAAGACTAACAGAATGTTTTCAATCAACTATTACTTCGATCTTGTGGTCAACCCCTTTTTACCCGAAAAAACCCTATGAATCCACTTCAACCTTTGTTGTTGACTTTTATGCTTGTAATTTCAAGTCCTAGTATGAAGATTGAGGGGATCACGACGGATATCAATGAAGACGGATTCTATGTTTTATCTATATTCAATGCAACTTTTATTATCTTTAAAAACTTAAGTCATCTTTTGGGTATTATGAAGCTTTTGTTTAAGTTAAGAATGTATTATAAGACTTTAAAACTTATGGGAACCTATGTAGAACTCCTGATATTATGATATGGCATCGAATGAAATCTTATCTAAAAACGTCCATTTAAGGTCGTTTCCTATATCTTGATTGTTGTACTTTGACGTAGCACCCCATTGTTACCATTCCGCTGCTACCTGATTTTAGGGGTGTTACAGTGGTACTAAGAGCCAAGGTTATAGGAACTGGGGTCAATTCAAAACCTAGTCTATAACCACAAAGTTTAAAGGTTTTCTTTTCTTTCATTTTAAATACAAGAATCCTTCATCGCTATCCGATATCCAACAGGCGCGCGTATTCCCTGATCCTTACTTACTTTTCCGATTGTCATTATTGCAATTAATAATAAAATCTAAGATATATATGATCACTTGGTTTAAATTCGATCTCTTACGTCTATCTTTTGACATATCAATATCTATTTCTATCGATCAATTATATAAATATCGACTATCCTGATTAATTTATGATTATTTATATCATTCTCCATTATTTACCATGTGCCATGACTCTGCATACCTTTACAAATTCTCAACGAATTGTGTACTTGTGTTGCCAAAACATGACGCCCAGAGATTTAAGAAGAAATCAGTTAGGAAGATAGTGGAAAAACGTGTGGCCAGAGCCATTAAAAAATATGAAAAGACTAGAGCTGACCTCAAACAATACAGTGGATTCGGATCACAAATACACGGAGGAACTGATGTACCAGAGATGCATGGATGTTCGTGATAAGACATTTTATGAAATGTCAAGCCTTCACTCTTTCAAGGGGAACAGAAGGTGTAGTTCGACTGAAACGTGGTTCGAAAAGATGGAGCAAGTTTTGAAATTTTGCAAATGTGTTGAAGATGACAAAGTTAGTTTAGCTATGAGGCACGTTTTGAAGGTCGTGCCTAACCTGGTGAACGGGAAAATTTCAGACTTTAGGACTTGCTAATGCTAATCAGATCTCTTAGAGCACATGAAGCTAGATTACACTGAATACTGTCCAGACCACTGAAATCCAAAAGGATGGAACAAGAAGCTTTGGACTCTGACATCTGAAGGAGATGAATGAAGCTTACAACAATCGTTTCCACAAACTGGCCTTGATGTGTCCATGAATGGTGCCTACTGAAAAGAAGAAAATTAAAAGTAGTTTGTGGGTTTCCTGAAAAATCAGAAGAAAAATCACTTCTTCAAAGCCAAGCAACTCTGCATGATTGCAAACAACATGGCCCGTGACCTAGTCAAGCAATCATTCAGGGTAGTGCTCAAGAATTGGGAAAGCAATAAAAGTAAATAGGAAGACAACCAGAGAAACAACAACAATAACCATAACTACAACAATAACCACAACAACAATAGCCACAACAACAACAATAACCGCACCCGAAACAACAATCATCACCAGCAACAAAACAGGAGACTCATAAACGTCAGGGCTATTCTAACACCCAGCTGGAGGAAAGATTTATGCTGGAAATTTACCAAAATGCAACCGGTGCAACTTACATCATCATGGACGATTCCTCAAAAGTGCCAGAGATGTCAAAGATTAGGTCATATGTGAGAAGGATTGTAGAGTTAGGCTTCAGGGTGCAGGTAATGACTTCCTGCAGAATGTGACATGTTTCGGGTGTGGTGAGAAAGGACATTTCAAGGACAAGTGTCCGAAAGTAGGGAACCAGCAGAATGATGGAGCTCGTGGGAGAGCTTATGTGGTGGATGAAAATCCACAGCAGAATCCGAATGTGGTCACGGGTACGTTTCTTCTTATGTCACTAACTAAAATTAAAACCTAAACTACGTGTGGTGGAAGGGTGGGAGTGTGTGCTTGTATTTCCTCTTTGATTCAGTGCTGAGAAGAGTAGTATCTTCTCTGCGTTTATCATTTTATTAATATTGCCGCCTTCCACTCAAAACACAACTATGAAAGTATAAGTTAGTAGAACGGAAAAGTCGTTAGCACCATACCATTTTTACGTAGTTGCATAGCCTTAGTCCTTGTTAAATCACGTGTTCAAAATAGACCTTTGTGCCAAACCCGCAGGAAGTTTTGATGTTAATCATTGGAATTGAGGTTGGCAATATCATCAGAGCTCTTTCATCGATTATTATGAGAAGATTTTCCGATTTCCTCTTCCGAATTGGCAAGATTTCTTGAAGTTCAAGGCGAGAGGCCGGAAAAGGATCTTGGTTCACTTGCATGTATCAAGGCTGATGAAAAAGCTTGATGACATACGTGTTGTACGAGACTTCCCTGAGGTATTACCCAGACGATCTGTTAGGTTACCTCTTTTGCGATGATAAATTTCGCATTGATCTAAATTCCAGGGCGCATTGCCAGTTGTTTAGATCTCCATACCGGTTAAGAGCCCTTTTAGAAATAGTTGAGAATTAACCGAACCAGCTAAAAGAACTTCAAGAGAAGTTTTATTCGACCAAGTCAGCTACATGGGGAGCACCGTGCTCTTATGTCAGAAGAAAGACTATTCGATGAGAATGTGTATTGACTACAGGGAACTAAACAAGTTGACTATAAAGAACCGGTTACCCTCATCCCCAAATTGTGATGAATTGTTTGAAGCCCAATTACAAGGTGCTGTTGTTTCTCATCCAAGATCGATCTTACGCTCGAGGAGTATCATCAGTTGGGAAGTTCTGAGAGAAGATATAACGAAGACCGCATTTAGAACCCGATATGGGAACTTTGAGTTTCACATCATACCATTTGGACTGACAAACAGACGTTAGCCAACAATAATATGGGACTTAAGAAACCCACGACCTGCAAACCGAATTTGACAATTCGTAATTGGTTTCATTTGAACGACATCTATTAATCTACTCCAAAGTCAGAAGAAGAGCATGAAGCCCACCTGAAGACGATTTTGGACTTACACAGAAGGAGAATTTGGACGCCAAATTTTCAAAGTGCGAATTTTTGGTTACAAGATGTAACATTTCCAAGACAGTGGTCAACCGTTATTGGACGGTACTCCACATGGATCCTAGCAAGGTTGAGTCCGGGTCAAGACTGGAAGACCCATGAATCGCAACAAAAATCGGTTTCTTTCTAGGATTGGAGCGGGTTACTACCGAAGGTTTATTGAGAATTTCTCCACAAGATCCAATCCCTCACCCTGATGACGTCAAACGTAAATAAGACTTATGTGTGGGGCGATACAGCAAAGATGAAGCTTTCCAAATTATAAAAGGAGAAACTATTGCCAATGCTCGTGTAGTTAGCACTCCATGATGGGCCCGATGACTTTTGTGGTCGTATTATTATGATGCAACAAAACAAGGTTTGGGTGCGTGTTTGATTCAGCGGGGCAAGTGATGAGGTGTAATACGTCAAGACAGTTTTGAATAAGCATTGAGAATAATTAAACACACCCCACGACCTGGAATTAGGGTGGCGGTGGTGTCGCTCCTTCAAATCTAGAGACATTATCTTTATGGTACACAAAGAGTTATCTAACACTGACCACCAGAGTCTCCAGTACATATTCTGACCAGAAGGATTTAAATATAGCGCCAAAGGCGTGGATCGAGCTACTCATTGACTACGATGTGAGATCAACTACCAACCGGGCAGTAGGCCGAACTGTGCAGATGCCCTTGACAGGAAAGCAAGACTCAACCAAGACGAATACGTCTAAGAGTAAATACTATCTTCATTATTTGGGACTGAGACTAAGATTTTTTGGGAAGCACAGAGCGAAACTTCCAAAGAAGCTCAAAGCCCCAACTGAATGGCAAATAGGATTAGAAAACACACTTTGAGCAACGAGATGATGGTGTAAATTACTTCTTTAATCGTATTTGGATTCCATTAGTTGGTGAGTAAGGAAATTGATCATGGATTAAGCTAAAGACTTCTAGATATTCAGTACATCCGGGTGCGGATCAAGAAAGTGTACAATGATCAGAGAGACTATGTATTGGTGGCCTGGTATGAAGAGAGACATTGCTGAGTAGTTAGCAGATGTCTTACGTGTTCTAAGATTAAAGCCGAACATCAGAAACCCTCAGGATTTCTTCAGCAACCAGAAATTCCTGAGTGGAAATGGGAAAAGATAACGATGGACTTTGTCACAAAGTTGCCTAAAAGTAGCAGTAGGCATGATACGATTTGGGTCGTTGTGGATAGATTGACCAAGTCGGCTCACTTCTTACCTATTCGTGAAGACTACAAGATGGAGAAATTAGCAAAGATTTATACCAATGAGATTGTAGCGAGACATGGTGTGCCGATGTCAATCATTTAAGACCGTGATGGTTGATTTACGTCACACTTATGCAGCTTTTTCAGAAGCGTGGGTACGATACTAGACATGAGTACGACTTACCACCCTTAGACTGAAGGTCAGAGTGAGCATACTATTCAGACGCTGGAGGATATGCTTCGAGCTTGTGTTATGGATTTTGGAGGTAGTTGGGATACCCACCTCCCATTGGTTGAGTTTTCTTAAAATAACAGTTACCACAAGAGCATTAATTTGCACCATTCGAGGCTCTGTAGTAAACGGGCGGAAATGTAAAATCCCCCATGATATGGAGTTAAGTTGGAGACAGTCGAGCTATTAGAACCATAAAGTTGAAGAAACGACGTGAAAAAGATGATTCAAATTATGGAAAGAATTGAAGACTGGCTAGAGTCACCTAGAAAAGCACTGCTGAATAATAGGTGTAAACCTCTTGAATACCTAGTTGGAGACCGAGGTGTTACTTAATGTATCTCCATGGAAGGGAGTGGTACGAATTTGGTAAGAAAGAAACCATCACCACGATATGTTGGGCCGTTTGAAATAGTAGAGCATGTGGGAACCGGTGGCTTAATTGGCTAAGTTACCACCAGGAGCTAAGCTGTTCCATGACACGTTTTCATTGTCGAACCTTCAAGAAAATGCTTGCTGAGCCAGAAGTTCAGGTGGCCTTTGGATGAGAATCGAGATGATGAAAAATCTGCGATTAGACGAAGAGGCCAATTGGAGATCGTAGAGCGAGATATGAAGAAGCTAAAGTGAAGAAGAATTCCATTGGTCAAAATTTGTTGGAACTCTCGGCAAGGAGCTGAGTATACTTGGGAATGTAAAGACCAATTCCGGAAGAAAATCCGAATCTTTCTCTGAACCCGTACCTTCCTCAAGTGCCGCAACTTGAGCCTTGAGGACAAGGCTCTTCTAACCGGAGGAGACTGTAACATTCCGTATTTTCAGGTCATTTACGACGTCATCTATTTTGCTAATTATTTTTTTTCTCGTACGCGATTACTTTTAATTTTAATAGTTAAGTTAAATCGCGTAAATTAAGAATAACCAATCAACGTAAACGGGCACCAAACAAATTTAAGTTTACGTCAAGTAATCATTATATTATTATTACTAAAGTAATAATTTACTTATTATGTTTTATTTTTAACGATTACTTAAAATGAGTTTACTGTTTTCGGCATTTAATAACGTTTAGAGCAGTACCCAACCATCAAAAGTATTAATCTACGCATCAACAAAAAATCTTCAGAGTGGCTTCAACACAAATACTAAGTTTTTTTATAAAATATCACCCATGTTAACATTGCTAGTCATATTGTGCATAAAATTAATAAGCTAGATCTTACACATTATAAGTTTTACCTTTATGATAAAAACTACAACTTATATCTTCAATTTAATACATGATATTTTACAAGACATCAAAATAATAATCTAGTACTCCCCCTCCTCCTTATTTTCGTGGGATGCTTCCCATATTAGGGAACCATGAGCACACAAACACTTAGCTAGGACCTTGTACAACCAAGACTCTTTATTACCTAGCCATGTATAGTAGTCTTGACCAAGACTTCCCTAAAAGCCTCATCTTGTCCCAAGACTAATACTTACAATCTTTGACTAAGTCCTAGTGATATATAAGGCATGCACTAGTTAGTTTATCACACACATCTCATTTCATTAACCAAAAAACTTCACAAACTCTCTTTGTCTCTCCCTCTAGCCCACGGCTCACTCTCACACCAAACAAACAATCCATACAAAATTTTCTACCACTTATACAAGCATACACACAACATATCTAAGACCTACTAAGATGGTTTTAAGTTAGTTTAAGTAATATCAAGTGTGAAGCAAAGAAAGTAAAATTATGGTTTTTCTTGGGAAATTAACTGTTATTAATCTAGCAGGTTGGTTAAAAACTAAACAAGGGTTTAGATTTATATTTCCATCAACATTATGACCTAAGTTATCTAAAACCCTTCATAGTCCTTTACTGTTTATCATTTTTATTTGTTTTACGATGTTCTATATAACTAAATCACCACTGGATATGTTTAACTTGTAAAAGTGGATTTTTCTTGTAAACATGATTTTATGAACTTGTACACATATTATATGGATATAAATATGGATCATGAACTTTATAAAATGTAATACAAGTATATAATAAGTATTGGATAACTTGTGGTATTTATTAAGTTGAAAAGTATAGAAAACAAGTTATAAAAATGAGCACACCTAAAAGATTTCAAAAGGGGCTGTTGGATTTCGTATTTTAGACAGTAGGTTTAACACCTTAGAAAAGATAGTATACCACGGCCGATTCTAAAAGATAATAAACTCGAAAAAAAAACGATTTATAACAAAAAAGATAGACATTTCAAGTTAACGTTAAATATATACATTTATAAAACTATTTTAAAAAAAATTACTATTCCACCAATGAACTTATATTTTTAAAAAACATCATTAATATGATAAAAATTTTTAAATACGAGAACGTACTCGAAAGAATCGCTAAAAACGGAGTTAAAACGAATAAGTTACGACATTACATATACTAAATATTATAAAAATAAATATCAATAGTTATAACAGAATAAGTCACTATTCATACAATGAAAAACTCAAATTTTGAAATGTTTAATTTTGATAACACGTCTTAATACTAAGGCGTGGACTAAGAAAACGAAAGAAAACTGACTTAAAACGAGAAAGTACGCCAGTTTTTACTAAAGTGAAATACTTTAAACTTTTACTTTATAAATATATGAAATTTCACTAAAACTATTTAATTGGTGATGTAGCTATAATAGAATAATATATGGTATTTTTGATAATCAAAGTACTATATTACTAGGTGAGTTTCATAATGAGGCCTCTCTGGGGTTGGCGTATCGACGAGTTGTTGGATTACGTTTAAAGTGTCTAGCTCCTTCATACGTCACTACATGAACTCTTAATTAGGATATCCCGAACATAGTAAGATGAACTATACGACCTACTAAAAATAATCAAAGTGTTATTAGTATTTATACGACCTATTAATTGGAATAGGTTGCCTTTGGGATTCCTTCGTGACACATTTTTCCTATTGTGAAAACTTGTTGATTACCAATTCACAGATCGAGGTGAGTTATCATAACCCCCTTTTTAACTACATGATTGTTTTACAAAAATCTACGAGGTGAATTACATTCAAGTGTTTTACTATTGACACAAGTGTTTTTTCTATGTGTTTTCAAAGTGTTTACAAGAGTGTATTCTATCCAAATTTCTCTGCCTGAATATTATTGCTAAGTTACCTTATTGCCGTGAAGTCCCTATTTATCATGAACCGTTAATTGCTATTGTAGTAAGCGCGAGTGTTGTGGATAGATCTATCAGGACTGACAATCCCCACCTTTCCTTGGGTTACTAGTTTGATCAAGGTGCATTTAACATTGAGAGGTGTTAGGTTGTTGGCAAGCATCCTATATTCTGATTGGGGCACAAATCTAGTTAAGGCTTCGGGGTCATGAGCTTAGTGCAATAATAAATGTTTTGGACTACTGAATGTGTTTCAGAGTCTACTATTACTTCGATCTTGTGGTCCACCCTTTTTACCGATAAACCTATGATTTCACTCAACCTTTGTGTTGACATTACATGTAATTTCAGGTCCTAGGGTATGAAGATTGGAGGGGAGCCGTGGCGGATATCAATGAAGATGGATTCTGTGTTTTATCTATATTCAATGCAACTTTTATTATCTTTAAAAACTTAAGTCATCTTTTGGGTATTATGAAGCTTTTGTTTAATTAAGAATGTTTATGACTTTTAAAACTTATGGGACCTAATGTATGAACTCTGATATTTTGCTATGGCAACGAATGAAATCTTGTCTTAAACGTCCATTTATGGTCGTTTCCTATATCTTGATTATTGTACTTTGACGTAGCACCCCATTGTTACCATTCTGCTGCTACCTGATTTTGGGGGTGTTACAAGTTAGATAACTATATCGCGACCACTGGGAAGTTAACCAGTCCCCGAGGAACCCGATGAGTCAAATACTTGTTATAATGTTCATCTCTGGAAATAATCATTGAGGATATCCAGGTTCATCATCAAAAGTGCTCTAAACAAGATCCAAGAACTCAAAAACAACAAGGGAGAACCACCAGATTAGATCTGTGTCCCTTACAGCTTTCTAGAATCCAACCACTAGATTTATGAATAATGACACTTGTCAAATTTTGCTATGTAAATTATATAGACAAATTATTTATATAGTGGTGATTTCGTTATACCTCGTTGTTTCATAATACCAATTGTGTATGTCGAAATTATCTATCCTATATCCTGTAGTATGATGACTTATATCTTTATCCGGGATTACTATGATTCTCTTACCATCCGATTTTTTCAAACCTTTATACCTAGAAACACTAAGCCTCCTATTGGATCACTCACTCCATTATCTCTGTATCTATCTTTGGAAGTCTTAAATTCCAAAATTTTCTGTTATATCCTGCAATGTAATATCAAAGAATGATCACAAGTCTTTGTATTATAATGAGAATTTTTATACCTTAACTTGTGATATGACTATGTCATTTTATGGATTCTTATTCTATGTTGTCTTGTATATATTGATAGATGCCTCCCAAGAGAACATCAAAATCTGAAACACCAACTATGACTCAGGCTGCCATCCGGCAACTGATTGCTGATGGTATTGCTGTAGCTCTGGAAGCACAAGCTGCTACCATGAAAAATACCAATAGGAATGTAATAAGTAACTACAAAGGGTTTACGAGTTGTCAACCTTCCTATTTCAATGGTACGGAAGGAGCTGATGGCCTCATACGCTGGTTTGAATGTACTGAATCGGTATTTTCTCGTAGCAAGTGTGTCTAGGAAGACAGAGTGACATTTGCTACTGGTTCTCTAACCGATGACGCCTTGTCCTGGTGGAATGCATATGCCCAACCTATTGGGATAGAACAAGCCAACAGAATCACCTGGACCTAATTGAAAAGGCCCTTGACCAATAAGTATTGCCCTCGAACTGAAGTCAAGAAAATGGAAGACGAATTTTACAACTTGGCTGTGAAAGGAAATGATCTCAAAACTTACGTTAGAAGATTTCAGGAATTAGCAGTCTTATGCCCAAACATGGTACCAAACACCGAGAAGCTTATGGAAGTCTTTATCGGGGGATTACTGATCCGTCCAAACTACACCTTAATATATATATATAATATAATAAAATATAAAATATATAGTAAGAATAGTCTAAAAGCAGAATCAATAAAACCGAGAAGTAGTATA
>BQNB010055600.1:0-34465 GCA_026074375.1 Tanacetum coccineum
TAAGAACAGTTATACGAAACGTTTTCAAAACTCCTATGCATCAATTTTTAAGTACATATTTCAAACATAATTTTAAGTCAAACAAATTGCTAGGTCGTGTCAGAAAGCCGTTGTACGCCGTTGTTTGACTATCATACTCTCGGGGGAAATGATACCCAAAACTATTTCAATTGTTTGACTATCATACTCTCTGTTAAGGTGAGTTTTCGTGGCCTCACTTTTCAAACTATTTTCCGTTGGGGGAAATGATACCCAAAACTATTTCAATTGTTTTTGCTTTTGTGCAAAATCTCTTATTCTTTGGACAATGCTATGTGCTTATGATTGCGTGTATGAATACTATGTGAAATCTATAACAATGATATAAGAACACTATGACAATGCTATGTGAATGCAATGAGATATATTTATGCAAAGTTCTATATGGACTTTTGCTCACAACTACATATCAAATACTCGGGTGCATATGTGTATGCATGACATATGAGTACATATATATATCATTTGCTGACCTATGTTAGCTCCAGCTGGTATGCCTTAGGTACGAAGGATAAGTTCAACACATGGACAATTGACGAATGGTTGGTAGGATCAGATTACTATGTTATGCTATGATTTTAATGTCTATTGGATTGTTATGATTTCAAATGCCTATACTAGAACTATGGTTGATGTCTACTGGTTGGGATACCAGGGTATGAAATGTTGATTCATTAGAAATCAAATTACTGCTACATGCATTCTGCTTTCATATTGCATAATTGTCCACAACTTAAATTCTAGCACAACAACTGGGTTTACTCTAAACCTACGAGCTCACCAACTTTATGTTGACCTTTTTGAGTATCATTTTCAGGTGATCAACATTTTGAATTAAAGGTAATGGGATTCAAGATTTATTAATGACTAAGATGTTTTTTTCTAGAGACATGTGTTTATCTCATATTCAAGACTGCATCCAATGTAACTTTGTAAACTAAATTCCTTGTAACAAATCATGGTTTATCCTGTATCTTGTGCAATGAAATCAAAACATCATACCTCGTGTTTCCGCTCTTAGCGGGGTGTGACAGTTTTGCAGGCTAGTGAACATTTGCGAAGTCAATATATTGCTTTGCGCCTCATTCATATTAAGGTGATCTCTTTATTTCTCTAAATTCTTCGGGTTTTAACTATGACATATAATGTATTATGTCGTTTGTTTTCAGCACTCCTGGACCAGGAACTACAAATGGGAATATAGATGGCAGGACTATCCACTTCGGGCTCAGGATGTGAGCCATCGATATGACCAATCTGTTTCGACACTAATACGCTGCTACTTTTCAACATAATACAGGTAATCGACCGTTATGTTTGGCACACATAGGGTCATATACTTACTGTAGCTGTCTTTATGAGTATGCAATTGGTTGGCATTATATCAGGTCAACTGGCTATGTTTAAATTTTTTCCTGCGTGTGTGTTTGTGTCAAGCACTTTTCCGTAAGTAACTTAGTACAAGATGGAAAATTTCATTCAGAGGAATTAACAAAGAAAAGAAAAAGGGTCAACATCTTAGTGTATATTTGAGACATTGTCCTCGGGCTGAGGAGCGCCTACATCTAAATAAAGTATGGAAAAAAAATTAGAAAAAAATTTAGTGGTGTCAAGATGTTTGTGTTAAGTTACGGGTTAAAACAGGTATAGTTAGTATACATCAAGAAAACTGCTTCACCATGAAACACCTAACGTCTTTTTTTAATTATATTGATAGATATATATGGCATTACAATATTAGACTTGATCTTTGAATAAAATGATAGAAGGTTGCTTGTAGTCAAATTACATCATCGACGACTTTTAATATGCTTGCCCTGTTCGACCCATTTTGAGTAGCTCTGTTTTTAGCTTTTTTTCCTTGACCCCATTAGACGTATCTGAGATTAAAAAGAACTCAGAATCAACTTTCATTAGTTTATGGGTTTGATATGTGTTTAATCACATATCATTTTACCTTATTAAAATGAGTTGAAAAGACCAAAAATATATGAAAAATGCATTGTATATGTGTGTTTTGTGATTTATGTCTTGCATGTAACGGATATATCAAAAATGGACAAAAACAATGCTAAAAGGGACAAAACCCGAGCACAAGATTGGAAGAGTGCAAGAAATCGAAGCCGAAGGCATATTTAATTTAAATGGGCCAACCCGTACCCATTTTATTGGGTCGGGTCAGCCCATTATAACTTGAAATTCATAAAATATAAGCCTAAATCATAAGCCTTTCATAAATGTCAGAGTCTATTAAATCCTTAAACCAATCCAAGCCCAACTCCCATCTCCTGGCCCAAGTCAAGTCGACCCCTGGTCAAATATCAAATTATAACACAGGGTCAAAGAGATAGGGTTATTATACAAAGAAGTTACTAAAGTTTACACGAAAGTTCGCTTAAGTTACTATAGTTTTTGTTTGTTCACTTAGGTTACTAAATGTATGAAACATGACTTTTGAGGTTACTGAACCTATAAAAATATACGTAAACATCACTCAACTTGTAAAAACGTGATATTTATGTTACTTACTTATCAAAAATATGCGTTCAGGTTACTTGAATTAACACTGAAATTATAGTGGGGCACGCTTCTTAAAAGTTTAGTAACCTAAGTGAACAAAATGAAACTATAATAACTTAGGCGAACTTTCAGGTAAACTTTAGTAACAACTTTGTATAATAACCCCAAAGAGATATTACTGTTTATCTCTTTCATAATTCCCCCCCCTCCCATTTTCACACACACGCAGGGTAAATCTCTCCACTCTCACATGCTCTAATGCTTCTAGAAAGTCCCTGACACATCTGACACACAAGCATCCACGCTGGCAATCCTTTGGTGGAAAGGACGTTTAAACAATCCAACGGGAGAAAAGATGGGATGTGAAGAATGATTTTGATCAAGGGCTAGAATTGATGGATTGGGGAGCGTCTCAAAGGCCTAAAAGCTTTATCCCCTCCTTATAAATAGAAGGCAAATCACACAGGGGAAATCATCTAGTGTAGGAGTGGCGTAGGAGTAGTGTAGGTTTAATTAGGAATAATATAGGTTTAATTTCAGCTTATTTATAGCTTATTTTGCTTATTGTATCTTAAACATATTTGTAATTATTTTATTATTAATAAAATTTATTTTTTAGATTAATTTATCTTTTTAAATCCTGTTTTCTCTAATACTTGTTACTCAAAATGTGTTTTAAATAAGCTCAAATTACCTTTTTAGCTGTTACTTATGAAGTTAAGCTCTTCTAAAGCTTAACTGCATAAGTTGGTTTGCTCAAAGTCACCAAAGAATCTTGAATAAGCCATTTGGAAGATAAGCCAGTTCTGAAAGGGCTTATAGGGCTTATTCAGAGCTTATTTTATAAGCTAGCTTATAGATAAGCTCTAAATGAGCATTTATGATCCTTGTTAGAGCTAGGATCAAGGTACACTTTCTTATTTACTATTGTAGGATATTGGATATCATAACACAAGCAAGAGTGATTGGGTTGGCAAATTATCTAGAGAGAGAAAGTGAAGTATTTCTAGTGAGAGAAAAACTAAATGAAAGCTTTATGATAAAATGAACAACCAACCCCTTCCCATGGCTAGAAAGGGGTTTATATACATGTATTTGTGAGCTCTATAGGCTTGGGTATGGGCTTAACACTTGGGTAAAAGACCCGGCCCAATACCGAAAGTCATACGCTTACTTTCTAACTACGAGCTTTGCTATACTAAACAATACACGGGGGTGACCGAGTCTTTTTCATAATCCTAACAATCTCCCCCTAAGGGAGGTCACCCCATAAAATACAATTTGAATAATAACATTCTAGTTCTTCGACCTTCTGTCTGTAGCTCGTAGTCTTTGATTCTTCATTCATTGAGATCGTTGTACATTATGTGGTGAACTTCGAGATTTGTCCCTTTAGGCTTATGAGATCTTTGATCTTTCTTTGAGATCATCATCCATTATAAATCTCTTGATCATCCTTGTTGAGTAGTATTGCCTTCATGTGACGTTGTGACCTTCGGACCTGCATGCTCACACTTTTCTTGATCATGACATTACTTATCAGAGTAGCGGAAGCTGTGTTGTAGGTCTTTCGGTTGTCATTGTGTCTTTGATTGAAAACATTAAGTGTGAGCATGGGGCTGTGAATTGACTCCACTGGAACGAGGTATCTCCATTTCCACCATAACTTGATCCTGTAATAAAACAGTTAGCAATAAAGCATGTGGACGAATTTGGCTTTGTCATTCGCCCGAGTCTGGTTGGATTAACCTCCGGATCCGTGAGGACCGACCTGTGATCAGGTAGATTCATCTTAAGACGAATCTCCTTGACAGGATTTCCAGTTTAAGTATCGGATCATCTGATGTGTAACCATCAAAGTCTCCATACTTGCCTGTTCTCTGTATCGGAACGTCTCAAAGCAGACAACACGATAAGAGTGAATCGGTTAGTTACTATCTTACCGATTAAAGAGAAAATTTGATTTGAAAATCAATCGACGTGTCGTTTGAGAAAGTATTTTGTGACACATCGAGAGTGTTTGATAGCATAAAATCAAATTTCATTAGAAACACATTTGTTTTGAAAGAAGTTCACAATCGATGTGCTAGAAAATCAGTTGTTGAGCACATCGAGAGGTTTTCCAAAATGATTCGTCAATTCACAACCTGGAACAAGTTTGATTCACAAAGAATCGCACCATCGTTGCTTTCCATTTGTCACAAGTTTAATCCATAGTGGATCTCACATGTCACCTACCAAGAGCTTGTTTGATGTTGGCTCTAGAAGGATTTCCATCTTCATTGTGAGTACTTTCGTATCACTCGGATGTTCTGGCAATACCACGAGGATAATGCGAAGGACTCTTAAAATCTTTACTTGTTGTCACAGTGTGTGAGAAACAAGCTCAATATGGATAAGTGTCCTAACGAGACTTTTGGATGATCTCAAGGCTCTAGACTCAATAGTGCATTTTTGGTTTTTAGTAGTCGGAGGCTGGAGCAGACTGCCACCTTTTCAATATCATCTAACTCGGAGTGAGAGAGACGATAGAAATGTATTGATCTCCGTGAGAAATGAAACAAGAATCCTTTGAGGGATCTTGAGTAGCTAGGGAGGGTTGTGCAGCGTATCACTGGGTCCATGATACTTGTCTTCAATGTCAGCAATCAACCATGTGATTCTGACAGCATATGTATTGACCCGGTTTCTGCCTAATGTTTAAGGAGGGCTGCTTTCTTTTCACCCTTTATCTTAACATTTCTTTTTCATTCTTCAACCCCTTCAGTGCTTACCGAGACTTCATTACTAGTACCTTGTTGGGTTTATTCCAGTACTAGCTCTATCTCAGTCCGCACTATTCCCTTATTCTCACATAACTCCTTTTGTAATCATACCTAAGGACTTCTACACTAACTAGTGGATTGTCCCTGGGTAGATCCCTCCGGCTCTGGCGGGATCATGGGAACATGTACCTAACCATACCATCCTTATAACTCCGATAAAGTAAATACAGGGTCGGTCTTTTGGTACTGTTCTCTTGGTTCTCGGGTGATATGTCTTCTCGTTTAAGTTGAGAGTGTCTGGAGTGGCTTGGTATGGGGTTGGCCTGCGTTTACTGGGTCCATGATTCTTGTCTTTAAATGTCAGCATCAACTATGTTGAATTCTAACAGATATGTATTGACTGGTTTCTGCCTAATGTTTAAGGAGTGTTGCTGGGGGGTGAGGATTTCTTTTCACCCTTTTATCTTAGCATTTCTTTTTATTCTTCAACCCATTCAGTGCCTATCGAGATTTCATTACTTGAAACCTTGTTGGTGTGTTCCTTGTACTAGTTCTATCTTTTTATTTTATATGCTTTAGTCCGCCACTATTCCCTTATTCTCACATTACTCCTTGTTATAATCACATAACCTATGGATTTCTCTTAACTAGTGGATGTCCCTGGGTAGATCCTCCGGCGTCTTGGCGGGATTTTTCCCCCCTGGCGATCGAGTACCTAACCATACTTCCTTATAACTCCGATAAAGTAATATAGGGTCGGTCTTTTGGTTACTGTTCTCTCTCGTAATACAAACCATTTAAAAATCAATCAGGTACGGGCGATGTAACATTAAAGCATTAGTATCCTTGTTGTTTTGATTCATGAAACTGCTCCCTCACATGTTGAGTCGTTATTCGAAATTGTTTGGCATCATGAAGGGGCGTGTTCATGCTTGGAGTTTCTTTAATAGATCATATTTTTTATCAGATTTTTATTTAAAATACATTCTCTCCGGGTCAAAAATTTTCAAACCTTTGAGATGTTGGATCTCATTTTGATTTAAATATGTTAGAATTTGGGAGAAATGTGGTCTGATTTAATACAAATATATTGGTACCTCTATATGCTCCCCTCAATTAATGAGGGATTTTGTTAGTGTCAGATTATGATGAGTTTATAATGATTGGAGTTTAACGAGATACTATGAAAAATTCATTAAATGAACAATAACATGATTACCACACTAATTATTGGATGTACAAGGATTATGATATGAAAACCAAGGACTGACTGTTTAAATCAAGGTATGAATGAGTCATACTGTCCTCTGTTACAACAGTCTTTTGTCTGTCACTGTTGTCCATGCACAACCAGCACTTCTAAACTCCTCTTGAAAATGTCTTTCCAGAAGAGGGTTGAACAATTTGAACATAGAGCTTGTGTGGGTTGGTGGTGGGGTTTGTGTTGATGCTGTCTTTCAAGTAACCATTAAGATAACAGGGTCAATGAGTAGAGTTCGTTGGACAGCAAGGTCCTCTTGATGAATGGGAACATCCACCATTGATTGAATCTCGAGTTCAGCAGATGACAGAGTTAAATTGGTTTGTACATATCTAGCTTGTTTCTCTGCAACTACTGCTTCAGTTTTGTATTCTTAGCTTTATATTCCTTAGCATTGGAGACTTCATGAACTTCCTTAATAGATTAAGAAAGTAAGTTGCTCGAGCTACCAAAATTGTCCTTTGGCTCATCGAGAACCTCTGGAGTTGTTACCAAGATCCGTTCACTTGACTTTGGGAAATGTTGTTGAATTTTGTGTCAAGCAAGCCTTCTTCATCTTTGAGAACTCAACAGCTTCCCATGAATTCAGCAACCTTTATTATGTAGATTCATGGCTAACTTGCATGCCGCATTAAGAAGACTTGATGTGTAAATCCCAAATATCCGAAGTACACAATTAATTCAAAACCAAAATACCAAAGTCAATTAAGACTCGGATATCTGAATTTCTCCTTATATGATAGAGATGATATAAATTGAAACACCAAAAGTCAACTAAGACCCAGAAGTCACAATTATACCCTTAAATAGTAAAATGATAAACCTAGGCAACCAAGTCCTGAATGTCACATTTCTTCTTGCAAGTGACTGACTTTCTAAAGGAATCACCATACTTATCAAACCTATGTGTACCCTCTTTTGTTAACGTTTCTACTCTCAAAAATACAGCTTAGTGATTGACAGATTGGGAAAATTATTAAATGAATCAGAAACATATCATAAACTTCAAGGACTTATAACACTCACGTAATTATTTCCAACAATCCTAAGCCTTTAAAAACTAAAGGTGTGTGGCACTCTTGTCGTCTAACGTTTTAGCTAAGTCAACTTGATCATGAAATTATTTAAAGCATTATGTTAATAAACTTATGAAACTGAAGCCTTGGAGTTAAAATAAATTAACTTCCCCTCAATTCATTATCCTTAAGTTAAAACTTTTTTCCATATAATTACGTGATATGATGAGATATTCGATAACACTTTCTCCCCCTCGAACAAAGACCCGTATTCTATTTAAAGATCTATTGTATTTGTTCGAGTGGTTGAAATTTCTTGAAAATCTTTTTGTGATGTCAAAAATTGATTCTGATTTGATTAGAAAACTTTTTCAAATGGTTAACCGGAACATTGGTTATATATCAATATATTTGAGACAAATCATTCGGGTATAAAACTTGTACCCATGGAAACCTAGATCTTCTTGTTGCAAGTCAAAAGGCTAAGTTTCCTAATTACATATGTTGCATCTAACTTAAGGGATGAAACAGTAACATCTCAAGCTTAAATGAGTTAATAATACTATGAACTCCCTTTTAGATCATGATCCGTTATGTCAAACCTTTTTGTTTACTCCATGATTGCAAAATCATTTTTGAAAGAATTATTTAGCACATTTCTCCTTAGATAATGTCCAGTTTTCTATTTAAAGAGTGTAGGACATTGTTTGAGTAATAGAAAAATTCCTTTTAAAATCTTATATGATGAGAAATGAGATGAATGATTTGTTTTTGAAAGACACACCTTTTTCCCACGTGTATAACACAATAATTTTCAGAAGATTCATAGAAGACAAAATCATTTGGTTAAAAAGGAAGATTCTCTTATGTATCAAGAATAATGCTGAAGCATACATTAGTCAGAAGTTCCATGGAATAAGTATTCATGCCTGGAGAACTTAAATCACCGTTGTTAGGAACAGCCGTCTTTTTGGCGACATGCTTTCCTCATTTTGAGAACCGGGTCGCATATCAGAAATAATAGCAAGCCATATAGACATGTTTTGAAAAAACTGTTTGAACTTCTGCTCGAACTTCATTTAAGAACGTGATTGTTGAAGACATTTCTAGATCCGTAAATGTTATCGATGCCAGAAGATATGTCATGAAAAACGTATTTTTGGTATTTTCTGATTTTATATTTTGTATTTTGTTTTTGAAAAGTTTTTTAAAAAAACGAAAATCTTTTTATGTTTTTCTGGTTTTATATATGTACATATGATACATGAAGAGATACCACCATAACTCTTCAGTTTCGTTCGCCAGCTTTTTCAACGTTTTTGGAGACATGCTTTGACATTCCAACATTTTTCAATGAGAAATTAAAGTTTTTATTGTCCTAATGGTTTTGGAGAAGTATCTGCCAGCTGAAATTTTGTACCGACGAGGTAAATCTCAACCACTCCATTTTCCTTTTGCTCCTTGATTTGCCTTGTTTTTCAGAACACCTCCCAGTTCATTAATTTTACCTTTCTAAAATTTCCTTAAAGTAAAAATCATCACTTGATCAGGACGATGTAATAGCTTCCAATCTCCAAGATGTTCAAAACTCATGGAGTCTTATGCATAATCAACAGATTCAGTTAATGCATCTTTATAACTTTTTTGTTGGTTGAAGAGGGAGAGCATCATAGTAGCAGAACAGGGTTCGGTTTGTGTTAGAGTCCTGTGGATTTGATCTGGACGTCACTATTATCTTGTCAAAGCGGCTGATCCTTGGTCCATTTTTCAATGTGCTTTTTGGTTGATTTATGAATGCATGTTGTGGATAACATTCGGGAAGGAGGATTCATTCAGGAATCAGGTTTTGAATTGGAAGACTAATTACAAAATCATTATCAATGGTGCAACTTCATAGCTATGATTATCTTCTTCACTACTATTAGGATAAATGAGATTAATTCTTCGTGAGTGGTTTGGAGGTACTTGTGAAGGTGTATCTGATCAATTCTCATCGATAAAGGTGTACCGTTGAAAAACATGTTCTTGAACAACAGCTACAAGAAGAGGTGAACAACAATTGGTAATGGTTTAAAGTACTCATCAAAAATAAGGAAAAATAATGAACCCAGTCATTTTTGTGGTAGAAGATTGGGTGTGGAGAAGAGTATGTGGTACGAGTCTATGTTGTTATAGGAGTCAAAGATTTGAGGACCGGGTCCTAAATTGAGGTGTGTGGAGCCGTATGACCATTTTTCAAACATCAATCAACATGTAGTTAATTCACCCTTCTCCCCCTCAAAAATTGCATATGAGTTTGCCATTTTTGATTGAACAAGTGAATAACAATACAAGCTAATGTATGTCGATCCACTAAGTGGCTGAATAAGCATGGGAAAATACGAAGAATGTTGATGAGAATGGTCAAAAACAAGAAGATTTCTCTTCTTTTGAAGATAAAGCGCACTGAAGCGTACACCTTTCTTTTCTTTTAAGGAACGGGGCCTGAAGTGTTGTTAGCCGACGTCATATGTTGTTGAAGAGCAAGGCATGAACTAATGTGAACAGACGCCATTTGTCATTAAAGAGTAAGGCCTGAACTGATGTGAACAGACGTCATCAGACAATGAGGACCGAGGCTTGAACTGCTGTGATCAAGCGTCATTATTATGTTCAAATAAGACTTTTGAAATCCTTGAACCCTAGGTATAAGGATATCGTCTTTTTGGTAACCAAAACTCTGAGTATTTCCTTTGTAGGATTAACATATGTACCTGCACTTGAGTTAAAAGTACCTGCACTAAAATAAAGAGTTTGATCGCATTCATATGGGTTAGCGATATCATCATTTAAACCATTTAGAGGTTCACTATCAACATTGGTTATGCTATCAGTGAACATCTTTCCGGTAGGTATCACTAAGACCTCAGTCTTGAAATTGCTACCCGTTGGTTTCTCACTCTAAGGACAAGATCTAGGAGTGTGTGGTTTCTCATGCATAGCAGAAGACTTATTTAGAGGAAAACATTGTCCTATAACAATCTGTCTACCAGGTTTTTGAGTATGACTCTTTGGTAAACGGGTTTGTTGTTGTTTCTAGTCTTAGGGGATTGGAACCTTAGCACCGAGAATTCACCTCTTTTAGAATTTCTAATTAAATTATCATGGATTTGCATTAAAGAACACATTTATGACAAGTTGAGCAAACAAAGTGTTGGAGTCAGTAAAAGAACTAGATTTATAGAGTGATCTACTAGCGACACACCATTGATATTACCACCACTACTCTAAGTTACAGGCAAATCCTAGATAATTGATTGTTGCTCATAGGTTTGTTTGCTACCATTAGTAGTGTTTTGTGACTTTTTTGTATGCATCACCTAGGGTTTGAATTCTATTTCTTTATTATGTTTTTTTCCTAACTTCCTCTAGATGTGATTGTGAGCTATATCATTTGAACATACGGTTCTTCTTCGACTATTCCTATCTGAGCAGGTGCAAGTTCACGTGATGAGGTTTGCAAGCATAATTCTCAAATTTTGGCAGAAATAAGGGCTAGTGACTGGTTTTGACAAAACGTTATTCACATCAACTTGGGAGGCAAACCGTGGTTTTGAAACGTTAGGTCGTTCAGATTTAAACGCATTAGGTTGTCTAACAACTGATTGGTTTCTGGGTGGTTGTAAAACCGGTTTCCCCAAGATTGATGGTTTTGCAAACTTAGTATCCACGCTATTTCCTTTTAACTTTCTTAATTCATTTTTTAATGCTGCATTTGCAAAAACCTTTTCCTGAATCTGAGCTTTTAAATCAGCATTTTCGACAGACTTTTGATTAATTTGAGAAATTAAAGAGTCACTAATGTCTTTATTCTGAACGCGTGTCTTCTTAATTGAATCATAAAGTTCTTTGTAAGTCTGTTTCAAATGCTCATTTTCTTTATGTAGTTGCTCATTTGCTGCAAGTAATTTAGCCACTGTTTATTCTATTCGATGTTAATAGTCTCAATTACATCTATAATATGTTTAACTTTGGCTTCATTACTTGCTTCCTTCACACTTTTGATTTGATTCTTCAAGTTGCAAATTAGTGTGGTTTTGGCCTGTAGCTGAGCTTTTAAATCATTTATCTCAAAAAATTCACAAAACTCAGGAGCATCCTGGTTCTTACATGGTTTGTTACTTTGAAAACTTTCTTCCTTTTGTTGTAGTCATTAAATTTCAGTGAAATACAATGTTTATTCAAGTAATAAATACCTGCGTGAAAGTTCTTATACGTTTCTGTTTTCAATCATTCTTTTGATTGACAAGCTTCAGCGTTATGCAAAGGAATTTTTCTTTATATTGTCTCTGCATCTTGGTCAATCTCTCTCCCTATGGACCACATATTTGTTGATTTCAGGAGTGGTATTGCTATCATCCTTTTCCAACAGGATATGTGTCATTATATGGGTTAGATTGCTCAGTAGGTATTGGTTTATAGTAAGGACATTAAGAATTTTGAGCAGTCATTGTACCTCAGAAAATGGCACTTGGTCATTTACTAGTCGTTTGATATCTGCATCCAAAACATGTGTGATATAAGTCCCTGAACTGCTGCTTGTAATATGCTCATCTGACTTTGTCCACCGCCTTATGTAACAATAAACTTGCATCCAATGCTTTACTCGAAAACAAACCTTTCTCTTCTTGATGGCATCTGTCTTTTCAGTCATCCTTCAATATTATGTCTTTTATGACGTGTTCTTTTAGCAAGAGACTTCTTAACATTACCCATGTGTAGGAGTAGTGTTTCTCTAAACTGTTTAACTTTGATTCCAGTGTATTTAGCAAAATACTTTTTTGTCATTTAACTGTCATAATCCCAAGTGAATTGCGAGTCGATGAACATCTAAAATTATTTGTTGATCACACAAAAGGCAGCCATAGATCTATCTCCTTGAAATTCATCTTTGTCAAGTTGCTTTTCTAGTTGATCCAAGTTTTGTAACATTATGCCTGTAAAAGTATGAACATCTTGTTCAAAGAGTGTCCCAAATGCCCGTTCGAAACATCCATTGATTTTTAAATCATTGTATGAAAGAACCTGGAGATGTGATTGAAGTAGTCGAAAAGATTTCATGCAACTTTCCTTTGCATTTTCTTGCATTAGTTGCAACTGATGCAATTCTCTCTCTTGAATGTCATCGGAAGCTTTAGACATGATTGATTGATTGTGTTATGATAATCGTTGGATCGGTACAATGATTAGTGATTGTATGTTAAAAGTGATGATTGTTTGTTGGATTAGGTGATATGTTGTTTGATTGTGATTTGGTTTGGTTGAAATGAGTTAACGTAATGCAGATAATAAGACTTAGGCAAAACGCAGTGAAGAATCTTAGACAAAACGCAGTGAAGAAGCTTAGACAAAACGCAGTAAAAAAGCTTAGACAAAACGCAGTGAAGAATAAATTTTTGCTAGGGTTTCTTTCTACCAAAACGCAATGATGGTCTTCAACAGTAGACAAACGCAAGAGGTCTTGAAGCAAAACGCAATGATGGTCTTGGACGCAGGAGCAAAACACAATGATCAGAGGCAAAACGCAAGAGCAAAACGCAATGATCAGAGGCAAAACGCAAGAGCAAAACGCAATGATCAGAGGCAAAACGCAATGATCAGAGGCAAAACGCAATGATCAGAGGCAAAACGCAAGAGCAAAACGCAATGACTAATACGACAAAACGCAGTACTGTTGTACTTTACCTAAACGACAAAACGCAGTGTACTTTTTCTGACAAAACGCAACCAAGAATATGCCAGTGAGACAAAACGCAGTCAAGAAAAATACGAACTTTTTCACCTAAAAACACCTAAAAATCACCCTTTTGAACGTTTTTGCTTGGTTTCTTTTGCACAACTTGATCCTAGAAGGTTATAACAACTATAGAAACACTACTTAAACCACAACTGTGAGATCAAGAGTGTCAGAAAAGACCATAAACTTCAAAAACCAAACTTTTGATCTAAACTAACCAAGAAAACGCACACACAATATATCTAATCATCCCATGGGCTTTGATACTAATTGTAGTATATTGGATATCATAACACAAGGTAAAGATTAGGGGTTGGCCTTATATTGTAGAGAGAGAAAATGGGAGTTCTAGTGAGAGAAAATCCCCCCCCCCCCCCCCCCCCCCCCCCCCCCCCTGCATAACTTCTTTTTAGTAGATCCAAAAATGATATCATCAACATATACTTGAACTAGTATAATATCACTTTTGACTCTTTTAATGAATAAAGTCTTATCTATATGACCTCTCTAAAATCCATTGTCTAATAAATAGGTAGATAAAGTCTCATACCAAGCTCTAGGAGCTTGATGTAGACCATATAATGCCTTTTCTATCCTAATAAGCTCTGTCAAGGAACTCTGGATCTTCAAACCCTGGAGGTTGATAGACATAAACTTCCTCTTCAATCTTACCATACGGAAATGCACTCTTCATATCCATCTGGTATACTATAAACTCTTTGAATAAGGCATAGGCTAAGAACAGCCTAATTGCTTCAATCTTAGCAAGTAGAGCAAAACCCTCATCATAATCTATTCCCTCTTCTTGAGTGTAACCCTATGCAACCAGCCTTGCCTTGTTTCTAATCATAATACCTCTTTCATCTTTCTTGTTCCTGTACACCCGTTTAGTACCAATGGCTCTTTTGCCATGTGGTAAATCTACCAAGGTCCAAACCTGTTGTAACTTGAACTACATAAGCTCTTCTTGCATAACATCTATTCAGCTTGGATCTTTTAATGCTTGGTTTACCTTTTTGGGCTCTTCATGGGATAGGAAACAAGCAAACAGACAAGTATGAAGGTCTTTATGAGATTTCCCTTTATAAACAGCACTAATAAACCCTTGTTCATTTGTAGTCTTTGTCATTCTCCTTGTCTGTACACTAAACTGTACATCACCAATCACATGATCAAGTGAATGATCTTTATGGATTCTTGTATTTGGAGTAGAAGGAACTAGATATGTGGTAGTAATGTTGCTCATATCCACTTCTGTTTCATCACCAAAGAAATCAAAATGTGTGGCTTCAAGTGGAACAGTAGTAACTGTTGGACACAATATTAAGGGGTTTTGTTATAAGGCTTAACTACTAATACCCTATTCTGAACATAGCAAGCAGTATTAACTAACTTCATCCCCAAAATGATAGTAACTTAGAGTCATGCTAACATGTTCTAGGCAGCCTCAATTAGTGTCTTATTTCTCCTCTCAGCAACACCATTTTATAAAGGAGTTTCTAGCTACACTAAATCCCTCTTAAAAATAATGCCTTTTTTTCACAAAATTCACTCATAACTCTATTTTTGAACTTTGTTCCATTGTCACATCTAATTATCTTTACTTTCTTATCAACTAGATTTTATATCTCAGTTATAAAGCTCTTAAGAATGCCACTAGTCTCATCCTTAGATGCTAAAAAGAAAACCCAAGTAAATCTGCTATAATCATCAGTAACAACTAGACAATATTTCTTATTCATTAAGCTGCTCACAAAAGTTAGACCAAACAAGTCCATATGCAACATGAATAAAGGCTGAGTAAATAGAGGTTTGATCTGGACTTACAAAGGTCTTTTTGTGCTCCCCTTAAGGAAAGCAACACAAGTTTGTCATTTTCAAAACGTTTTGAAAGTAGAACCTCTCACAATATTATTCTTAACAAGCCTAATTAATAGTTTTAAAATTTACATGACCTAGCCTCCTATGCCATAGCATTGATTCATCAAGTGTGGCCTTTGCAACAAGACAAGTTAAACTCTTTTTAGGAATAATATTCTTTATATCAATACTGTACATATTGTTCTTTCTAGGAACTTTAAGTAAAACTAACTTCATCAGCTAACTTATAGTCAGGAGACAGAACAAAAACATCTAATCAGTCAAAAAGAACTTTTTTCTTTTTGGACACGCATCTGTGAAACACTAAAAAGGTTAAACTATAACTCCTTGACAAAGTACACATCCTCAAAATCAAGCTTATCAGTTTTAAGAGTTCCTTTACTAGTAATTTTCCCTCCTTTGGCTCCTCCCCCAAAGGTAACATATCCTCTATCAAATTCCTTGAAGTCTGAGAGATAGGACATGTTCCCTGTCATGTGCCTTGAGCATCCACTATCAACATAGCCTTGATGTTCTTTTTGTAGATGACCCTGCACATAAAAATAAAGGAATTAGTTTCTTTTGGGACCCAAGCCATCACTGACTTAGATCTGCCTCATGCATCAACATAATTATGTTTCTTCAAAGTAATTGATGCACTATTAAGTTTGGTAGGTATCTAAACCCAACATGTTGAGGCCTTAACAGTATTAGCCTAATTTGCCCTAACAGCATTAACTACTGCTAAATTTGGCCTAGTAGTATTAACTGCTTTTGGACTATATTATAAAAAACTTCCCTAGCATTAATTAACTTTTGCTAAAATTTTTGTAGCTAATGTTTATTTTATTGATAGCCTCTTTACAGTTGATTGTGCTAATTTAGAAAAATGTGACATTGGTCTAGCACTATAAACTGTAGTTTTAGGATGAGCAGTATTAACTCGTCCTAACACTTATAAGTGGTCTTCTGGCCAGTTTTCATTAAAAACTGGCTCTTGGAGCATTGTTCTTGAGCACTAGGTGAGCATTTTTAGCGAGAAATAAATGTAAATTTTACCTTAGTATATTATTCCTAGATTCCACCCTTCCCTTTGATGGCATTGCGAGTTAGCCTGCACATGGCAAAACTGCCCACAAACAAAACAAGCTTATATACCATTTGATTTTGTATCAAATATATATACTAAAGAGTTATAATCTTGAAGAATTCCTCCTAAACACTTCCTCAACCAAGAGAAATTAAAGTAAAAATCTCTACAAAAGGAATACCAATTCGTAATTCTATCCGGAAGTATGTACAACGACGAGTCGTGTCCCCATAGAATCCGTAATTGAGAAATTTAAGAATATTCCGATTCGAGTTAGAATAGTAAGAATATATGATTGTTAGATTATACTAGCAAATGTAATATCAAGAATTGAAAATCAATTAACTAGCCGAAAAATAAAGCACAAATCGAATTAAACGTCGAGCTAAAACTGAATTAAAAACTAAAACAAGAAAACGAACTTTTACAAATTTAATTTAATATCTAAAAATACACAAATTTAAAATGAAAATTTTAGGAAAAGAATTATAATTTTTTTATGTATTTTTGAATTTTTATGATTTTTCTAAGATTTAATGATTTATCAAAATATAAACATTTTCCTAAAATTATCAAACTAAATTTTACTTTTATTTTTCAAAAATACTAGATTTAAAATGAAAATTAATGCAAAAAGAATTTTAATTTTTCAACTATTTTTTCTATTTTTTATGAATTTTCTAAGAAAAAGTAATTACTAAAATCTATTTAAATTTCTAGAAAAATGACAACTTAAGAAAAATATGGAAAAATGATATTTAAAAACTACAAAGGTGCAGAAAGTTATAAAAAATAAAAGCCCTAATTTTCTACCTTGTTTTATTTTCAACACAATTGATTGTATTAAAAATCTAACCTAATTACTAATAATACTTTTAATAATAAAAAGGAAATTTAAAAGAAAATAGGAAAGACAGGGTAGGAATTGCAATAAGAGAAAGTACAAGGTAGGCGGGGTAACTTTAGAAAATTTACACAACAGTTCAAACAACTAACCTAGAACTTTAAGAAAAATACCAAAGAGACCCTACGAATTTGGCTTATTTAGCTTAATGAAAAATTGATTTTCAGCCAAAACTCAAACTACAAAGATTTAACAACCAGCTTATTCCCTCAACTTTAATAAAGGCAATATGAACTTTTGATCTAAGAATAAGCTGAAAAATAAGCTGTAAGTTGCTGTTCACAGTAAGTAGCTAGTTGACCTTATTTTTGGATTTTAGCTTATTGTGAGCTTAATATTTGATAAAAGCTGAAAATAAAAGATGATTATTTATGCCTAAGATGTGTATTAAAGGTTTCTAAACTAATATTACCCTAGTGTTAACAATATTAGAAAGAAAATGAAGCTAAAAAATGCAAAGTTTAATGAAACTGATTTTAAAGCTTATTTCACTTAAGCTAAATGCTTATTATTTGGACCTTAAATGCTGAACTCTTGAAAATAAGCTAGCCTAGTTATCTATACTCAGCCTAGGTAAAAGGATTTGTAAAACTTCTCAAGTAAATGAAAAACTTCAAAGTGAAAAATGCAAAAATTATACTAAAAATGAAGTGCTTGCTGATACACTTGGCTGCTGGTGCAAAGTGCAAGAAAAGGAAACAATTTATAGACTCCTAACTATCTCATTACATGTATGTATTCCTATGTTTACTAAGTGCAATCTCTAAATTCTTATAAAACCTAAAATCTAAAATTACTACTACTGAAAATAATGCCCTGGTGCAAGAACTAAGTTTTTTACTCTAAACTTTTTAAATCTACATAATAATTACTGAAACCTTGGTAAAACTTTCTACTATTGCTAAACTCAGTTATCTAAGAAAAATAGACAAAATGCTTTTGACTTGAAGAGTCAAACAAGCATATATCCAAACACTACTTTATGAAATTCTGTCAAACTTATTTGTACTTCAAGCTTATTTTAAGACTGAAATAACCAAAACTTTTTATCCTACTGTTTTATCATAATGACCTTAATATGAGCTATTTTGATGCTATAAGAAGCCTAGCTTATTTATGAAAATAAGCTAGTTCCTCTATGAAGCTTAACCTACTAGCTATGACAGAAAAGTGACAATGACATTTTACTAGTTTTAAGGCTAAAATAGACTGAAAACATTACAAATTTAAGCTAAGTAAACCTAATGAACAGGATTAAAATGAGGACTTAAAGGAAATAAGCAAGTTGAAATAAGCTATGAATTGGCTTAATTGAAAATAAGAGAAAATGACCTGAAAATTGAAGAGTCTTCTTCACCTAGACATCCAAGTGAAGAGTCTAGGTGATCCTAATGGCTTCCTCAAGCCTCTAAACCTTAGAAATCAAAATAAGCTGAATTTGAGCTTATTTACTCTTTGCTTCCCAAAATGAACTCAAAAGTTTTCAAGTGATCATGTTCTTAATGTGAATAGGTAAAAGTAAGTAAATGAAAGCTTTATGAACAAAGTTTAGCTATAATGAGCTTTTATTTAGAATCAATAAGCTCACCTATCTTATTTAGAGCTTAATTTGCTAGAATTCGGATAAGAAAGAATCAAAGTGAACATTAAGCTTGTAAACTGAATGAGATCACTAGAATGTAAAGTACAAGTTATGAAAAGAAAAGATTACAAGAGCTTAGAAGCTTAATTGCTTAAATTGAAAACTTAAATTGCTTAAAAACGAAAATTACAAAGTAAAAGTTAAAAAACAGAAAAATTAACTTCTGAAAAATGAAGTCTAAGAGTGCTATTTATAGAAGAGGGGTGAAGAGAGGGAAGGATTTCTAGAGAGCTCCTTTGAATCACAGCCGTTTGATCTTTTGAAAGTTGTAATGTGCCCGTTTTGGATCAATGATTGATGTGTTGAACCGATTAAGGGCTTGCCACGTGTGGTTTGTGAGTGGGGACGATGTATGATCGAGTTTTTATGAATAAGGAGAAAAGGAGCGGGGGTGTGAAATTTGGGGATTGGGTTTGTGTATCTTTGGGCGGGAAAAACCAAGTTAAAAGAGTGTTTGGGGTTGTTTGCGTTTAGCTCGAGAAATTTGTTTTGAATTATGGATAATGCAAAACAATCCCTTGTCTTATGTCCCGCCCATCCTTGTGTAGTAAGAAAAAAGGTTGCTGAAATGCAAATTTTAGCCCTTTGTTGTTTTTCTTCTCTTTTCTTCTTAATAAACAACTTTGCTCTTTTAACAACTTTAGCCCTTGAGACTTCAAAACTTCAAATAAGCTCTTTAATCTTTGAACACTTGTCAACAATGGCCCCTTGACTTCATTTTGGTCTTTGACTTCCTTTATTTCTATCTTTGACTGAGTTTGACTGATCCAGGCTTTGATTTCTGGCTGATATCTTCGTCTTGCCTTGACCTTTGTCTTTATCCCCGTGTTTTTCTGTTTTTGATCGTATTTTTTTGCTTCTTTTCGTTCTTTTTCAATCCTTTTCCTTCACAATGAACACAAAGCACACATTTTCTATTCTTTGCATTTAATTGGCTTTTATTAGGCAAAATCCCGGGTAAATTAGTATACAATTAAGCAAATATCAAAATTCCCCAAACTAAAGGATTGCCGTGTCCTCACGCAATGTTATGAATTGTACACTTTGTAAACTTAGAAGTTTCCTAAATTGCTTGTTTTAGAACCTTTTATGAATTACCTTTAAAAACAATTTTCACTTTTCTCAACATTTAATCCTCTTATAGGAGGCCTTGTGTTGCTTTCCTTTCTGACAAGCAACACAGGTGTGGTCATTTTGAAAAATCTTTGAAGGTAAACCTCTTACAAGGTTTCCCTTCATAAGTTTGTTTAAGTTTTTAAAGTTAACATGACCCAACCTCCTATGCCATTTGTTAGATTCATCAACTGTGGCCTTTGCAATCAAACAAGCTAAACCTATAGTAGGAACAATGTTCTCTAGGTTGAAACTGTACATATTGTTTTGTCCTGGGACTCTATGTAATACTTAATTTTCATCAGGAAACTTAAAGTCAGGAGACACACAAGACATTCAGAGTCTGTGAAGAGAACTTTGTTCTTCTTGTCACACATTTATGACACAGAAAAGAGATTAAATTGCTTTAGTTCTATCACAAAGTACACATCCTCAAAATCTAACTTTCTAGTTATTATTTTACCTTTACCAGTTATTTGACCTTTACTTCCTTCAAAAGCAACAGGGCCACCATTATAGTCTTTATATTCAACAAGGTAGGATTTATTCCTAGTCATGTGCCTGGAACATCCACTATCAACGATTCCTTTGTTCTTCAAAGCTTTTTGTAGATCAACCTGCACATCAAATAAGAGAAATTAGTTTCTTTTAGGGACCCAAGCCATTGCTGACTTGGGTCTCCCTAGTGGATCTTTAAAATTAACATTTTTACTAAAGTTTGATCCATTATTGTATTTAGAGACTTTGTTCCAGTAATGTCTTTTGGGTCTCCAATTACAACCTGCTGGGGCCTTAACAGCAGTTTCCCTATTACCCCCAATAGTACTAACTATTTTGTCCCCAGCAGTTTTTACTTTATGATTTGTAAAATTTGCTTTTGGTGCTGTTGTTCTATTAAATGGCTTTCTAATAGGTGAATGAGACTTATAATGGGTCTGGCAGTATTAACTTTCCTAGCAGTACTAGTTGTTGTTGCTTGACTAGAGAGAGTTTGTCTAGTTAACTGGAAGTATACCAGTTTTAGTTAGTATTGCTTTTGGAACAAACTTGTTTTGGTGATTCAATCTTTGCACATTGTTCCACACTGGTCTATTATCCCCTTGACTAGTAGCCTTACCCTTTTGTTTGTTCAATTTAACCTGTTTAGCCATTCTTTTCTCATGGAAGTCACAATCTCTAATAAGATGGCTAAAGCTACCACATACAAAGCATGCCTTTTTAGTGAAACCATATCCCAAACCCAGCCTTTTGGACATTAAACCATTCCAGTCTCTCTTGTCAGCTTTAGGACTTGGATTACATGTGTTTTGTTCTTTAATGGTTTCCCTAGGAGTTTTTACATGCTTAACAGTATTAACAAAAGCACAACTAGGTTTTTCTTGTTCTTTTGAAGGTTTAATCACATATTCATCATCACTGTCTGACTCATACTCCTCAATGATAGGAGCATCAGACCAAACTTTAGGTTTACTGACTGCTTTTGGTTCATTTACAGCTGGTTTAGGCACAGATTCAGGTGTTTCTACACTAGAATTAGATTCACAAGAGGCAGAATCACTGGTTTTAACAGCAGATTCACTGGTTTTAGACTGTTTTAGACCATATGTAAACTGTGACTCATCTATTCCAAAATCAGACTTAGAAGGCATGTAGATTCCAGTCATTGGAGGGGGAACTGCATGCATTCCTTCAACATTTGCAAATCTATCATTCACAGGACTGTCTTCTACATCACTAGACCGACTGTCAAACACACTTTCAAGAACTTCTTTTTCATAACTTAAGACACCTTCATGTATTTGATTTCCATACCCAAGCCCAGATTTGTCCCTAGTACTCATCTGACTATTTAGCAGTTTACTAAGGCCTTTAGAAGAACTTTGAAAATTTTCTAGTTTGGTTTTTAATTCTTCCTTTTCTTTTACAGCTTCTGCTAATAGTTTCTTATGATATGTGAGCACATTAGTTTTATCATCTAAATCAATTTTCATAAACCTAATTTTTTCTTCATAAATAAGTTGATTTTTCTGATGACAGACCAATTGAGCTTCTACCTTTTTTAAAGCTTGAGTATAGGCTTGAATTTCTATACTAGCATCACCAAGTTGTTCCCTTTGTTCATCATATAATTTCTTAAGCTTAGCATAAGATTCCACACATTCTTTTGAACAAGATGTTACCTCAGTGTCTGAGCCTGAATTGCTGTAAGCCATCAAAGCAAAGTTCTCTTGCTCATCTTCTGCATGACCAGTCCAATCAACACCATCCCCATCAAGAGTTACCAAAGCCTTAGGTTCCTCCTGTTTTCCAGGTCTCCTCCCATTGTCTTTTGCTTTATATCCAGTGTTCCCTGCATCTCTCCTTCTGCTTTCTTGATTTCCTTTTGATCTGCACTCTCTAGCAAAGTGCCCTGTGTTGTGGCAATTGAAGCACTCAACTTTGGTCTTGTCAAAACCAACAGGTTCCTTGGCATCAAAATGCAGTTTTCTCCCTGTCTTCTTGTAAAACTTCTTCAATCTTGTAGAAATCATGGCCACCTGCCATTTCAGATCCATCTCTTCTAGATCAAACTCATCAACCTGTTCAAGATCCTCATGATCCAATTGTGGACTACTTGATTGATTAGCAAAGAAAGAGTATGTGAGTTCATCAGTGTATGATGAAGAGCCTTCCCTTTGTGAGTTATGGCCAGAAGAAGTAGAAACACCATAAGCAGTACTAACATCATTAGTACTGCTAGTGCTTTTAGAAGAAACAAACACCATATTCTGTGTGCTGGAAGATGATGCAGTAGAGCCTTTAACCTCAGACTCAAAGACTCTAAGATTGTTATAGAGATCATCAAAACTAAGAGTATCTACTCTTGACTTGGTCCTCATTATCAAGGATACTTGGGACTAAGAAGCAGGTAAAGACCTAAGAAACTTCTGATTGGCATCTTCAGTGGAGACACCTGCACCATGAATCTCAAGTTGATCAGAAGAACTTGGAAACCTGTCATAACCATTGTGCAATCCTTCTGAGTTGGATACAGAAAAGCATTCAAATTGTTGCTTAAGAATGTATTTCTGCATCTTCTTAGATTCATCATTCCCACCAAATCTGGATTTGATAGCTTCCCACATTTCTTTGCATCAGTCATTTTATGAAATTCTGCTAAATGGTCTTCTGGTATTAGCCTATGAGTAATGGTCAGTCTTTCTTTTCTTTCCCTTTCTCTAGCCAAAATCTCTTCAGCAGTTTTAGGAGGCAAAACCCTTATTTGACCATTTGTATCTGTTGTGACTTGTACATAACCATTCCCATTTTGTATTACTTCCTATATAGGATAGTCTATATGTCCTAAGTAATGTTCCATTTTCATAGCCCATATTTCATACTTACCTTTCTTCAGAATAGGGAGTTTAATGGTTGACAGAGTATGAGGGGCTTGTTGAGTTGGTGGAACTGGTGGTGGTGGTGGATTATCATCATGAAATTCATCTTCTTCTGCCATTGAATAGATCTAAAAGGTAAAGGTTTATAACAGATTTGTTTTGGTTCTTCTTACTCAGAGTTTCTCAACCTAGCTCTGATACCACTTGATGATCCCAGTCTGAATAGATCTTTCTAGCCTGTTAAAGGTGGTAGCCAATCTGGATAGATCCAAACTAACTACAAGAGAAACAATGACTATGAACAATATAAGTTATGCGAAAACTAACTTACACTGCTAAGAAGAACAATGAATAAAATAAAACTTTTATTACTATTAATCTGCTAGGTTAGAGAATACTAACTATGAATATTTATGAAACTTGTATATCTAACTAATGCCATAGGGTTCCTTTTATACATCAAGGAAACCCTAATGGGCTTACAAAACGCGTTAAGTGATCATGCATATCTATTCTTAATATATCTCATGCATATCACTTAAGCAGTACTATCTATATATACTAGCAGTACTAACTTACTACTAACAGTACTAACTCTACTACCAGTACTAACAGATGTACTAGCAGTACTAACAGATGTACTCGCAGTACTAACTAACTAATACTAACAGTACTAACTCAGGAAAACATAATTCCTAACAACTTCCCTCTGTTTTGTTCAAGTAAGCGACCATGTTGTGTGTATCACTGAACTCTAAATTCGCCATTATTGATTGAGGTGCTGGGGATTAGGTTTGTTGTGAGGAGTATGTGTGGTTTGACAAAGTTAACTGGTATTTTTATAGAGGTATATTAAGGTTTTGATTTTCTTTCGGACCGATAAATTAAAATTGAATCTTTATATTGAAGAAATCTTATAAGTGAAAGAAAGATCAATAATTATCCAACTTATAGACCCCTATAAGCGAAATATTTGACAGAGATATCTCAACGGCTATATTTAAGTGCCAAAATTCTGTTATGCCCCAAACAATACTAACGGTATTATAACAGTACTAAGTTTAGTCTAACAGCACTAAGTAATGCCCAACAGTACTAAGTTTTAGACTAACAGTACTAAATAATGCCTTAGAGTTTAACTTTTGAGATACCAGTTTTAACCTAAATCTCATTTCAAAAAGAATTTCCATCATCAATGTTGATTCTCACAAGCTCTCTTTCTGATTTTGAACTCACTTTATCTCTTAATTCTTTTTCTCACTAAGTCACTCTTTCTATTTTTATTTCACACATCTCTCTTTCTGTTTTTGACCTTACTGCATCTCTCATTTCTTTTTCTCACCAATACACTCTTTCTGTTTTTACTATCTGGAATCATGAGCCCTTTCAGGCAGTTTTGTACAAAGTTCCATCAATTCCTTTAGTTTCATATTGTCCTCCCCACTTCCAAGTGTGTTAACTCTTGAGAGAGGTGGATCATTGGACTGTTTAGATGCAGCCTCAAAACTAATTTAAGCTTCTGCATCCCCCAATATGGTATCTTGGCACCTGGGACCACTACCTAAACCAGTTCCTTGAGGAAAAGACTCATTAAGTATTGTCATAGATTGGTTCCTATTTATGTTACCACTATCCTGCTCTGCTTCTAAGCTAGAAGCAGTAGTGGCAGCTCTTTCCATTCTATCTTTCCACTCCGTAATGACAGTCTCATTTGCTATAATGGGAATAGGTCCAATAGACTAAGATCTCTCAGTGGCCGCTTTTGGCTTTCCTAGGTCTTTGAGTCTTTTTAGGTTAAGATAATGATGGAATAGTGATTGATTCAAGATTAGGTAGTGAAGCAGGTGTGGATGTGTGTTGGGGTTCAGTGAACCCTTCACCCACTTCTGCTTGTTGATATATGAGCTTGTCCATTTTAGTACAAACATTAACCTCCCCTCATTTAATACTTTAGGAGTTAATTTTCCAAACTTCACAATTGCTATTCGAAATCAACCATACTGCTTTGCTTATCCTGCAAGTGTTAGTCCCAAACCAAGAAAATACAATCCAAAGTATTTGCTTCTTAACAGTATTAATTTTGACTAACAATTTTAACTAACAGTCTTAAGTATAACTAACAGTACTAGTTATACTTAGCAGTACTAATTGATACATCTAACAATACTAATCCTTCACAAAACTTTACAAAGGCGCAAAGAGATTAAAACATCAAGGATTAATCATTCCAATACTTGCAACCAAGTATTGAAACCTTCCAACATTAAAGGCTTTTGTAAGTGGGTCTGTAAAATTGTTATCTGTGTGTATTTTAACCACTTGGATTAACTTTTATCATTGCAGTCTCTTATAAAATGATGTCTAATCTCTATGTGTTTTATTTTGGAGTGTAAAACAGACTCTTCATTAATACATATGTAATATTTATTGTCAATCATTAATCATGGTTGGTGCATAAAAATTATAACCATTATCCGCATTTGATTTTGAAATTACCATGTGTAACTTGTCCACAACAACTAGCAGCAGCCACATATTCAGCTTTAGTAGAAGAAGTGGCAACCACAGTTTGCTTCTTGCACTGCCATAAGATTAATCTGCACCCTAGAAATTGATAACCTCCTGTTGTGGACTTCCTATCTAAGCTTGCTCCAGCATAGTCACTATCAGAATATGTTACCAGATCAAAAGAAGAATCTTTAGGATACCAAAGGCCCAAATTAGGTTAGCCTTTTAGGTACCTAAAAATCCTTTTTACAGCATGTAAGTGTGATGCCTTAGGCGAGACTTGGAATCTGGCACATGCACATACTACAAACATAATGTCTGGTCTAGATTATGTAATATACATTAATGATCCAATCATTGATCTGTAAAGATGAACATCAACATCATCACCATCTGAGTCTTTGAGTAAAGGCTTATCTGTATCTATTGGGGTGCTAGCTGTCCTGACATCTGTGAAACTAAACATCCTTAATATTTCAGCTACATATTTATCCTAATTGATAAATAGCCCATCTTCTTTTTTCTTCACATGTAACCCTAAGAAGAAAGTGAGTTCTCCCATATAACTCATCTAAAACTTGTCATTCATAAGTTTTTCAAACTCAGTACATAGCTCTTTCTTTGTAAATCCAAAGATAATGTCATCAACATAGACCTGTACAAGTAAATTATCCCCTTTTTTCTTCTTGATGAACAAGGTATGATCTATCTTTACTCTGTGAAACCCATTGTCTAATAAATACTTGGCCAAGGTTTCATACCAGGCTCTTGGAGCTTGATGTATACCATAAAGTGCTTTCACTACCTTGTCGACTTTGTTTGGATAGTCAGGATCTTCAAACCCTGGAGGTTGACACACATATACTTCCTCTTCAATTGTACCATAAAGGAAGGCATTTTTTACATCCATCTGATACACCATAAATCCCATAAAGGAAGCATAGGCTAAGAACAACCTTATTGCCTTAATTCTTGCTACATGAGCAAAGACTTCATCATAGTCTATGCCTTCTTCTTGAGTATATCCCTGTGCAACCATCCTTGCTTTATTCTTGATTACTATGCCTCTTTTATCTTTATTGTTCCTAAAAATTCATTTTGTACCAATAGCCCTTTTACCTTTAGGTAAATCTACTAGAATCCAAACCTTTTGTAGCTTAAACTGTAGAAGCTCTTCCTGTATTGCTTCTACCCAAGCTGAATTACTTATAGCTTTGGCAATCCTTTTGGGTTCTTCCTGAGATAGGAAACAAGCAAACAGACAAGTATGAAGGTCTTCATAAGTTTTCCCTTTATAAACAGCACTAATAAACCCTTGTTTATTTATAGTCTTTGTCATTCTCCTTGTTTGTACACCAGACTGTACATCACCAATCACATGATCAAGTGAATGATCTTTATGAATTCTTATATTTGGAATAGAAGGAATTGGATATGTGTTAGTGATGTTGCTCATATCCACTTCTATTTCATTCAAACTTCTCATGTCAGCTTCGGCACTAAAGAAATCATCATAAGTGGCTTCAAGTGTAGCATTATCTTCCAAAGGAGACATGTTCATATCATTTTGATAGCCACTTAACCTAACAGTATTAACTGTTTGACTAACAGTATTAATATTTAGACTACAAGTATTAACATTTGTACTGACAGTATTAATAGTTGGTCCCGCAGTATTAATATCTTTAGTACTATTTTCATAATCATGCCTCAGTTGATCATCTATTCCAATTTCTTTACTTGAACCTTCATCTACCTTCTTTCCAGCATCACTAGAAAGTTGTGGTTCATTATTGGTAGCATTCTTTGAAGAAGAATCAAATAGTAAACCATCTTTCCACAGTGGCATCAAAATGTAGCCTTGGCTAGATTCTGTCTCCTTGTTAGAATGACTTGTACCAATACTTTCTTTTGTACCTACAAAATCATTAGAGTTTGTTCCTGCAACAACTGACACATAATTCATTGATTTTGTTAGAACATCAATATCAAACAACCACTTTGGTCCATTACCTACAATAATAGGCTTATCCTCCAAGAACCTAATATGCAAGTTTTCTTCTACTTTCCTAGTTCTAATGTTGTATACTCTAAAAGCCTTACTATTTAATGAGTATCCAACAAAGAATCCTTCATCTGACTTTCCATCAAACTTACCCAAATGATCTAAGGTATTAAGAATGGTAACATGACACCCAAATGGTCTCATGAAGCTTAGAGAAGGTGTTCTACCTCTAAATAGTTAATAAGGGGTCTTGTTATGAGGCTTAACTACTAATACCCTATTTAGCACATAGCAAGCAGTATTAACTGCTTCAGTCCAAAATGTAGTAGGTAACTTAGAGTCAGCTAACATGGTTCTAGCAGCCTCAATTAGTGTCCTAGTTCTCCTTTCAGCAACACCATTTTGCTGAGTAGTTCTAGCTATACTAAATTCCCTCTTAATGCCTTTTTTTCACAAAACTTACTCATAACTCTATTCTTAAACTCTGTACCATTGTCACATCTGATTATCTTTACTTTCTTATCAACTAGATTTTCTATCTCAGTTATAAAGCTTTTAAGAATGCCACTAGTCTCATCCTTAGATACTAAAAATAAAACCCAGGTAAATCTACTATAATCATCAGTGACAACTAGACAGTATTTCTTATGCATTAAGCTTCTCACAAAAGTTGGACCAAACAAGTCCATATGCAACTTGAATAAAGGCTGAGTAATAAAGTTTTGAATCTTGGACTTACAAGAGGCTTTGTGTTGTTTTCCCTTAAGGCAAGCAACACAAGTTTGGTCATTTTCAAAACATTTTATTGGTAAACCTCTTACAAGATTTTCCGTAACAAGTTTATTAATGTTCTTAAAATGTATATGACCAAGCCTCCTATGTTATAGCATTGATTCATCAATTGTGGCCTTTACAACAAGACAAGTTAAACTCTCTTTAGGAACAATGTTCTTCATATCAACACAGTACATATTATTCTTTCTAGGAACTTTAAGTAAAACTTGACTTTCATCAGCTAACTTAAAGTCAGGAGACAGAATAAAACATCCAGTGTTAGTGAAAAGAACATTGTTCTTTTTGTCACACATTTATGAAACACTAAAAAGGTTAAACTATAACTCCTTGACAAAGTACACATCCTCAAAATCAATCTTACCAGTTTTAAGAGTTCCTTTACCAGTAATTCTTCCTCCTTTGGCTCCTCCCCTAAAGGTAACATATCCTCCATCAAATTCTTAGAAATCTGAGAGATATGACATGTTCCCTGTCATGTGCCTTGAGCATCCACTGTCAACATAGCCTTGATCTTCTTTCTGTGGATGACTCTGCACATAGAAATAAGGAAATTAGTTTCCTTTGGGGACCCAAGCCATCACTGACTTGGATCTGCCTCGTGCATCAACATAATTATGTCTCTTTAAAGTAATTAATGCACTATTAAGTTTGGTAGGTTTCCAAACCCAACACGCTAAGGCCTTAATAGCATTAACTCAATTTGCCCTGACAACATTAACTACTGCTGAATTTGGCCTAGCAGTATTAACTGCTTTTGGCCTAGCAGTATTAATTGCTTTTGGCCTAGCAGTATAAAATCTTCCCTTAGCAGTATTAACTTTTTGGCTAAAATTTTTGGTAGTTAATGTTGTTCTTACTTGATAGGGCCTCTTTACAGTTGATTGCGCTGATTTAGAAAAACATAACATTGGTCTAGCACTATAAACTGTAGTTTTGGAGTGAGCAATATTAACAGGCCTAGCAGTATTAAGTGGTCTTAGACTAGTTTTCATTAAAACTGCTCTTGAAGCCATGTTCCTATAAGCAAAATAATTGTAATTCACCCTTATATAATTATTCCCAGATACCATCCTTTCCCTTTGATGGTAATTGCAGTTAGCCTGCACATGGTCAAAACTTCCACAGATAAAACAAGCTTTATTATACATCACAAAGTCACTTCCTATTTGTTGGGACTTCTGGTTATTCCAGTTTCTTTAATTTCCCCTAGGACCTTATGACTTGTAATTTTAGCCATATAAACTAGTTTTTTTTTTTTGTTTCCTAACTGGTTTCTCTTGTTTGGTTTAGGTCTAACAAATTCTATCTTAGTAGGAGAAACAATTTTCTTCTCTAACTTACCATTTGACACCAACTCCTTAACTAATGGGACAACAGGAGATTCCTTAACCTCATTAGAAATATCTTCACTAACATTCTTACTAGTCTTAGGTCCATAGCCTTGAAACTCAGGCTGTTGGAACTCCTCTAGACCAGAGTTGGACAAATCAAGCTTTGGGGGTGAAAATAACCCTGTATGAAGAGGTGGAACATCATTATAGCTTACAAACCCTACACCTTTTCTACTGTTATCAGTTATCTGACTCCCTATTAATTTGTCTAGACCTTTGAAAGCATTATTAAATTTTTCAATTTTAAGTTGATTGCTTTCTTTTTCTTGCTTAAGCTTTTCTAACTCACTTTTAAGCATGCTAATTTCTGAGTATTTATATGAGATATCTCTTTTAAGAATAGCAAGTTGCTCATAAAAAATAACATCATTCTTTTTGTGAAAGACAAGTTGCTCTTCCACAGATGCTAACCCTCTTTTATAAGTAGCTAAATTGAACTCAGATTTGTAAAGCTCTATTCTTAAATCATCAAGTTAAGTTTTAACAGTTGCAAAGCTTTTTAGACAGGTTTTTGAACAAGTTTTGTCATTATGTACCTCAAAGTTTGAAAAAATCCATAAGAGCCATGTTTGTAGGGACTTCTTCATCTGTTATATAGCTCCAGTCAAAACCAGCTCTATCAATAGCCACCATGGATTTAGAAGAAGTTTCTTCCACATTTACAGTCCTTTTAGAGCTGTCTTGATTCTTGTTCCTGCTATCTTGGTTCCTAGGTCCTCTGTATTCTCTTGCAAAGTATCCCATCTTGTGGCAGTTAAAACACTCTACCTTGGACTTGTCATATCCAGCTGTGTCACTCCCATTGATAGCGATCTTTCTAATAGTTTTCTGGAAAAACCTTCTTGTCCTCATGCTCAGCAATGCTAACTGCCACTTCAAATCTATCTCTTCTATGTCATCTTCATGGATTTGTTCAAGGTCCTCATATACAAGTTGAGACCCGTTTGGTTGACTGGCCAAAAATGCATAAACAGTATCATCACTTAAGTTAGCAGTACTAACTTGAGTACTAGCAGTGCTAACTTAAGTGCTAGCAAGGCTAACCTGAGTGTTAGCAGTACTAACTCCGTAATCCGTATTAACATCATTAGTGCTACTAGGGGATGACACAAAAGCCATATTCTGAGAACTTGAGCTTGTAGTTCCTTTAACCTCTTATTCATCAATCTTGAAATTGTTGTAGAGATCATCAAAGCTCATTGTGTCTAGATCAGGTTTATTTCTCCAGACCACAACATGAGTATTCTACTCAGAAGGCAGACTTCTTAAAAATTTCAAATTAAGATCTTGTGAAATATTTTCACCCAAGATAGCCTGCTAACTTACAATCTTTTGAAGCCTGTTAAAAATATAGTCAAGAGACTCTGTGCTTGGAGCACTAAAGTTCTCATACATTTGCTTCAGAAGAGTCTTTTGAGTCTTCTTTGTGGCTTCATTACCACTAAATCTTGTTTGTATAGCAACAAACAAAGTCTGAGTATCCTTGTACCAATTGATAGTTATTAGATGTTCATTAGAAAGTGTCATCAGTAACATACTTCTTGCCTTCACATCATTCTTCTTTTGAATCTTTTCTTTAGTAGTGACAGGACCTGGTATTAGTGAAGTTGAGGAACCTTTAACATTTGTTGTTGTTTGAGGTACTCGTTTGAATAAGTTTTCATTCTCTATGACATCCTATAGAGCATAGTCTTGTACTTAAAAGTAATGTTTAATCCTTAGCCTCAACATATCATATTCACCCTGTTTGAGAATAGGCAATTTTGTAGTAGTAGTGGTTTGAGCAGTTTCTAGATCCATCTCTTCCTTGTGAATAAATGATTCTTCTTGTTAGTTTCTTCTAGATCAAAGTTTCAGAACACAAGCTCTGATACCACTTGTTGAGCCCAACTTAAGATCAATTTATTTGCTTGTAAATGTTAAGTTACTTTGGATAGAACCAAAACAACGATAGTAGAAACTTTATGAATACTAAAAAGTATGCGAAATCTACTCTTTAATATTTAGAAGAATATTAATGAAATAGTAAACTGTATGAACAATTATATCACTAAAAATATCTAATATTATTATTATCAATAATACGAGTACTCTGTGTAGTACTAGGGTTTACAACCTTGAAGCTATATATCAAACATGTATGAATGTATATGAATAACCATAACTTAGGATCTCCTTTTATACACCAAAGAGTCCTTTACAAGATGACTATAAATCTTCTATAATTCTAATAGATAACTACAAATCTCCTAACTTAATAAGATATACATATTTTTTACAGAAATATCTCATACTTAACCCGTAAGTAATCTTGATAAGCAATCTTCATCTTTATCCTTCTGACAGCAGAAATTCTTTTAACAGTTGTAATCTTTTAGCAGTTGTAAGCAGCAGCATTAACTTTTATACCAGCAGCACTAAATGTGTACATGCAGTAGTAACTACTTAGAATATTTTCTTCATTCTTCATCAGCAGTACTAAGTTACACTAGCAATACTAACTTTATGCTAACAATTGTAACTTTACTCAAGCAGTACTAACATATACTAGCAGTACTAAGTTACACTAATAGTAGTAACATGTATACTAGCAGTATTAACTACTTAGTAGTATTTCTTCTATTTCTTTGAGCAGTCTTAACTTCCATTAGCAGTAGTAATATATACAAGCAGTAGTAACTGACAGTACTAACTACTTAGCATATTTTTCACTAATTATCACTAACAGTAGTAAGTTATGCTTAGCAGTAGTAACTCTAATCTTAGCAGTATTAACTCTAAGATCATCATAAAGTCTTTTGATCCCAACAGAAACTGTATTAGCCATAATTAATCAAAGTGCGGGTTTGTTTATTAGAGAAATGATTACTTATCTTGAAGTAGCATATCATTCCTAGATTTAGGCGATACTTCTTCCTAAAACCTATACACGCTAATTCTGTCACAATTAAACGCATTCGCATAAAGCATCTGTTTGTTGATTATAATCTGTCTTAGGAGATTAATAATGGTGATCTTATTAAACCCTAGCTCAACGAGACTTTACTAACTTACTACTTAACGACACTTATATACTAGTAGTCCACTTTCCAAGTCCTTACCAAGGGAATCAGAACATCATTTGTTGATCCTAGGTCACCTGCTAGTCCAATTTGTTCACTAAACCAATAACAAGGATAGGTCATTATTTATGATCCTATGATTCTAGATATATAAATTTCTATATGAAGAGCTATCCTGGTTAATCTAGTCTACTTGGTTGGTACAACTAGATTCGGTTGAATGATAGTCGCATACAAAAGCACACAAACAAGTTTAAATTGATAAACATAATTAATAATCAACGATAAATTAAGCAATCGATATAAATAAACCAAACGTTAAATCTTCATAAACATGGCTAATACCTAAAGGTATTAGCCGATAACCATTGCATCAAATACAAGCATAATAAACAAACAACCAAGGTAACCTAACCGAGTTAAACGAATGATACCAAAAATTGAACGATTATTAAGAGATAATTACAAGGTGTTTCCTATGGAATTAAGTGTGTTGCTTGACCTTTTGAAAATCGACCTTTGTGGTTAGGGTTTCGAAAATATGTTTAAGCACGCCCTAAACTTGTGATTAAGGTTTTGTATTTATAGTGTCTGGAATTCTTCGATACGCCGTATTAGTTGAGGTCAATATGGCATATTGAGAGTTTCTTAGAGTAAGGACCACGTTCAATGTCTTCTAGAATCTTTAAATACTCGATCTTGGATACATCGTATAGAGTTTTCTGGATACGGCGTATTGCTCTTTGATTCTTCATGGTTTCTGGTGAAGTGTAGGCACATATACGTCGTATCTTCCATGATGGATACGGCGTATAGGTTGACAGAACAGTAATCTTTAGATTTCTTCATTTCAGTTCCAAAATGTGTGGCTTTTAACATATCTTCACCAATTACTCGTCGTATTGATATCCTCAGGTGGCTTAGATCTTGTTAATCCTGTTATTAGACTTACCCTATTAAACCTGGTATTAGCAGGGTACTAGGGTAGCTTGGCACCTATCCTTAGTGTATGAATTTACCACATTACCGCCTTTGTCATATTAAATACTTAAAAAGCACCGAAACTCTTTCAGAGTGGGTTAATAATCAGTTTAGATTATGTAACACTCCTATTTTTGACATATAGCAGCGAAACTAATATGAGGTATTACTTCATAGTACAACAGTCATAATTATAGAAAACAACTCTTAAAGAGACTTTTTGGAAAAATATGTTATCATTCATTTATTCATCCAAGTTTTTACAAACAGAGGTCCCAAAATCTATAGGAAAACATAAAGTTTGAATGATAACAGTTAGCCATCTTCAAGTTCGTGTCACTTTGTGCCATAGTTTGCTCA